>JAMKCH010009714.1:0-144202 GCA_023653785.1 Ophioderma brevispina | reverse complement strand
TTTTTTTTGGGGGGTTGGGCCCCTGTAGTCACTCTAAAAGTGTGAAGTTGACGCCGTGCTTTACAGTGCAATAAGCCTTTTTTTTCTAAAACCAGGCTTATTGATTTGAAAATAAAATCTTTTATACTTATTTCTCGGCCGCTTAATCATATGACAAGCAATAGTTTTTCTCTTCTATTGTCTTCCGTCATACCTGCTATGCACATATAGTTTGCACACAAAAAGATAAAAACTTTTTTTGCCGAAAAACCACCAAACCAGGTTTTCCATGGATAACCTGGGTTTTAAAATAAAATATACCAAATTTTAATAACTCGAATGCTATTTTGTTGTGTCGCCTGCCCTAAGGCAGGAAGAACACATAGTTGATCACTTTGTCCACTGGATCTGTTGTGGGGTGTTGATGTCTGTTGATGTCTGTTGATGTCTGTTGTCTGGTTTGTGAAAAAGGGTTAACATTTGCCTGTAATATCCTCATTACTTTGATGGATTTAAACCAAGACTTGGACCACAGGTGCACCTTGGCATCTCTCCATTTTTTTGATGAGTCAAAGTCACATGCCAGGTTCAAAGGTCATGTGAGGTCAAGTTGTAATATGCTGAAAAGTAAAGTGGGACCTCATTTTGAAAAGTTGATGTTCAATTGGAAACCAAACTTGAATCATAGGTGCAACATGGGATCCTCATTTGTTTGATGAGGTCAAAGGTACATACCAAGGTCAAAGGTCATGTGTTCGAGTTGTAAGGTAGCTGAAAATGTAAAATTGATCTCATTGAAAAAGTTGAAGTTCCAATTGGAACCAAACTCTGGTTTATGATGGAGTTTACATGCAAACCCTCCGTTGTTTAATGATTTCCAAGGTCACATATAAGGTCAAAGGTCGTGTTAGCCTATCATTCACTTAACCGCGACGGCAGGCGCCACATGCGGTCCGAGACCGTGTATTTTTTAAAATAAAACTGTTTGCTATCGAAAACATGTTTTTTCTTTGAAAAAGTTTTTTATAGTTATAACTAATATCAGCGAAAAAACATTGTTTTCAGATTCTTGATAAACTTAGTTTATCGGTCAAAACCTGTGTTTAAGGAATTTGAAAAGCAAATGGGGATATTAAATGGACAAAAGTATAAAATGGTAATTGTTTGTATTTTTTGCTTGTAGATGTAGGGACAGAGCAAGTGTTTCAATACAATAGTACATCTAGCAAAGAATCGGATGGGGCTGGTAGTTTCTCAGCTTTTTTTATGGGACTCTTTTCACATTGAGGCCTCTGACATTTCCCTGTAAACTATATTGTACATGAACTAAAAGGCAGGCTTGCTAAAGGCTTGTATTTTTACAATCCCGTTCAAACAAACAGCGCAGTTTTGTTCGTGCCATTTTGTGACCATCTAACTGAAGGTTATGGTCATATTTCAAATCTACCACACTTAGAATAGATTCATTCCGATATTCCATGTCGACACAATTCCAAGAGATTCAATGTATGTGAGCTGCCAACTTCCTAATAAGCTGAACAAAAAAAATTTTTTGAGTTATACTACCCAAATGAAAGATAAGTATAAATACATTGGAGCTAAAACTCAAAGCTGCAAGTGTCCGTTTGTGGAAACACTAGAACATTTCGTGGAAGATTGCTCAGATCAGGTAGCTCCTCCTCTCTAACTAAAAGTTTGCGGTTACCGCAAGCTCTGAATACTATTTTAAATCATCTTATAATGTTCACCTTCAGAACTTAAAAGACTAAGGTAAAAAAAACTCCATTAGTTTATCAAGTGTTAAAAATCAGAGAATAGTGGTTTTTTTAAAACAGTTTCGCCATGTGTATTCGGGCAACACCTTTACACATCAGTAGGTGGTAAAAACCTTTAGTAAATATAGAATTTTAAATCATGAGTTGTCCTTGCATTCGTTGCCTTCTGTCGACGTCATTTTACAAAATTGGTGGGGTACATGTGCTATTTTTAAGTCTACACGCATGTAGAATATCCTGCAAAAAGCCGTTTTCCTGGCAACACTGCTCTTTAATGATGCATATCCCCACATTTAATTTTTATTTTGCTAACATAGGACATACATCATATGTACCCACAACTATAAAGGCCATCTACCAACAAGCGTTACCCATTGGAAATTTTTACTTATTAAAAAAGGTCATTTCAGTAATCCAAAATTCTGGCAAAACACCCCTATTATTTGGATAATGGGAATCTTCCAAACACAGCCGTCTGTAAATCAGGTTTGAAAATTTGTGAAAATTTTTAAAGATTTTTATAGATTACTACAATACAACCGTGAGTGTTCTATGCATGTTTTCATTTCGATGGGGTGGCATTCAATTCAGGCATTTTCAGGTCTTCAAAAAGGGTGAAATTTGGAAATTATAGAAAAATAAGTGTTTTGGTCGTAACCATGGCAACCGGGGTCGAGGAGTTAAATAATTGTCATATTTAGTTACTTTGATCAAAGACCCATGTTGAAAATATGAAGGAAATCTATTTTTTGAGGTCTGCCACCCTTGGGTCGATTTTTACAGAAAATGTCTGTAAAAAAATCGTGTTGAAAAGTATACCACGTTGTTTGTCTAACCATAAGAATTCAGAAAAGGTATAGTTTGTAGTATCTACAGCCTAAAGTTTCAGATTTACAGGCTAAAACAGCAAAAATCAATAAAAAGGGGTCAATTTCAGTTTTTACAGGTCAAATTTTAAAGATACTCCGATTTGGATTAAAAAATGGTGCAGATTATTGATGAAACTCATAGGATCCAAATAAGGAATAGTTTTGAGTGTCTCAAATGCTTGCTTAACAAAGTAAAGGGAAACAAGGTTAAGCCCCATTGAATGCAATGGACGTTGGCCTTTTGTTCCCCCTACATCGGAAACTAAGCATTTAAGACAGTCAAAACTATTCCTTATTTGAATCCTATGAACTCCACCAATATTTTGCACCATTTTTTATCCAAATCAGAGCAAATTAGGCTGTAAATAACAAACTATAACTTTTCTGAATCCTTATGGTTAGACACATAATGTGGTATACTTTTCAACATGATTGGGTCAATTTAAAAATTTGACCCCTGTACAATCTAACACGGCAAGAGACTCCAGTCGCTGAACGATCAAAAAATGTCAAATTCTGTTTCAAAAAGGTCAAAATTATTAGTTTTCCGGTGCATATTCAGAATCAGCATGAAAAATGTATCTAAATTAGTCCAAACAAGCCTAGTCTTTGCTTACGACGGTCCGGTAAGTATTTCCCACGGTGTAGTCTGTGTCACAGACTGCGAAAGATATTATCTAAATTGGTACTGCACGAGAGATTAACGTTATCAGTCCGTCATAGAGAATGTGTGTAAATGAAACTAAATCTCAAATATCTCCGGAAAACGAAGGGGTTCTATGGATGTTTTTGCATCAGCTGGTCCGTTACTATGTTTTGTTTTGAATATGCATCGTAATTGGGTCTGAACCTATAGAACCGAGAAAATTGAACGTTTTTGTCGTGTACTTTGGTACTCGCAGACACGGAAAAGTGAACACGCAACCGCTATGGTCGTATCCTTTTTTCCCACGATGCCTTGCGATATTTTTCCAGTCTGAATTTTCCAACACTGGTTTCAATTTACGCCAACTTTTTTTGTTTCAATTTTAGAAACAGGATTACGTACTTACCGTACCGCCGTAGTCTTTGCTGGTATTCTTTTTGGATGGCTTTCCAAATGATCTGCAAGTATTTGTGACGCCATCTCTAAATCCACTGGCTTATGTGCTATAACGTATACAGAATTGACCCTTGTCGATAGGGTTAAGGCACTATTTGCAGCACTTAAGAATCACGTTTCAGGGATCCCTGTCAGGCTGTCAACATATTAATCAATCAAACCTTTTGTACTTGAGATGTGTTACAAATGTCTGCTAGCTCCCGGGTTAATTCTAGATCGCTCTAATTCATGATACTTGCGGCCGACTCGGTGAAGCTTTTGATAGAGGTTGTTCTGCACTAAGCGCTATAATAATTGCATATTTATTATAATTTAAAAATTGCTTCAGAAGAGGTGAGTTAAACAACATTTAAAGAAAAAAATGATTACGTTTTGAATTTCATTTTCAAATTTAATTTCCTTATTAGACAACCAGAACCAGTTGACACGCAATTTCAAAGAATATTGCATATTAGCCTAGATACTAAAATGGGTCAAAGACACTGGGAGGTTTTCCGGGAGGGCAATTTTGTATTGCAATCGTTATACTTTCATCTCATTAACAAAATTCATGTCAATGTCAACGTCATGTCAATGTCAACGATATCTTATTTACTTGTTCAACGAACTTTCAGTGTGTGGAATGCACTTTCATTAAATGCGGATATAAGGATCTGCAGGATGTTTGGATTCCGTTAGTACTATTTACGTGATTTTTTTAAACCAACAAATGTGCAAGGATTGTAGATGACCTTGATAAAATCCCTGAATCATAGATTTGTTGTTGTTTTAATAAAGCAAATCTAATATACTTCCAAGTGTTGAAAAAATGAAAGAAATCGATTGAAAAATAAGCCAGATAATTATGACAAATTTTGTAAGCACACTCTTTTTCCTCCATTCCAATGGGATATTGCGTTAATGTACGATATGCAGGGGTATGATTATACCAATTGTTCAATTGATCTATGAATAGCCCTCAAAAGGAATTAAATGTTCACACAAAATGATGTGTAAATGAAAAGGGGTTTCGACACTGTAATCCAGGTATATAGATACCATACCGGGTATAGATACAAGCTATGCCAATAAGGGAAATAACTCTTAGCAATATCCTAGTTTTCTTGCTCTGCAACAGGTGAATTGCTGTTTGCATTTGTCATATCACTTGGGACATTGGTATAATAGATTGATTTATCCATAGTTGAAATATTCAAGAAAATTTAACATTTATTAAGTTGACAAAGGCATCATAATATTGTACTTTCTCACAAACACAAGTTTAACGTGTGTATGGAATGGAGAAAAAGGGATGTGCTTATATCTAGCGTATTTTCAGTCGATTTCTTTCATTTGTTCAACATATGAAAGTATATTAGGTGTGTTTATAAAAACAACAACAAATCCATGATATAATGATTGCATTAAGGTCAAGATCATCTTTAATCCTTGCACATTTTTTTTATTCACGTAGTAGTTATAGTCTGATTTTTGTATTTGTGTCACTTTATGCATTATTGTCGAGGGTATGTTTCTTAAGGGGGTGTGTTGATAACGAAATTATATAACGTTGGAAATCTAGTGGAGTAAATTGCAGAATAAAAGTTGCAAAATTTGGTATATATATGATTAATTAAAATTAAATTCTTTTGAGTTAATTCAATTAATATAATATTTGATGATCATCATGGCCAGGTGTAGAAGGTGCGACGATTTGCAAGATTAAGTCGACTTTGCTCATATGACATATCTTGGTGCTTTAGTGACTACATCATTTCTAACCGACATCACTTTCTCTTTGTAAAAGAGTCAATAAGTCATGCTCTTTTATTTATACATGTACGCATAAATGCCACAGAATACATGCATATTTCTTTGATGTACATCAAAGGTTACTGGTTCACATCAAAGAAGGAATTAGATCTTATCTTATGGTCTACATACTACTTTCCAATAGAAGTAGGAAGCAGAGGTTTCTGCAATACATCAGTCAACAAAAGGTGAGGAAAGAGAAATGCTATAACCGATACAGCAGCCAAAATTGCACTCAGAGCGAGCTATGTCATCTGGCTCAGCAGAAGCTCAAAGACATTCAGACAGATGGAGCTACAAGCAACTCCAGCAATATGCTCTGAGGGAAGTGGAATGGTTGAGCGCTCACAAAACCAGGTTTAACCCGCCAAAGTCTGGTCCAAAGCCCAGAGACCTCCGAACACACCAATCTAGACAAAGAGATATTGCATAAGGTGAATTTTACCTACTAAGTCACCTTCACAGAGGGAGATATATCAGGAGTGCTTATCTTAAAATGGATAAAACTAGGCTCCGAAGGTGACAGCGCTGGTGTTCTACCAATGAATTATTCCTCCACAATCAATCTTCAGGTAAGGCGATGCAAAATATTGGCCTCAATCCACACCAAGTAAAAGTCATATTGATTTTCTTGGATAAAGTATACAACCTCTCAGGATGAATAGAATCGTCGAGAACTTTTAATGAAGTGACACACCTAAAAATCACAGTACTATACTAAAAAGGCATCCCTTATATCAGGCTTCCGAGTGATACAAAGAAATCTTTGTATTGTACAGTTTTGGAAAAAGTCCCCGGATGCAATACAATATTCTTTTAATATTGTATCGCATCCGGGCATTTTAGCGAGAACGCCATTATTGAAATACTGTATCGTTCGCCAGTTGGACTACAACACTGTCAACGCAAGGTTTGGTTTGGTTTGGCCTGATATTTAAATATATTGTACTCGTCTTCGACTCGTACAATATTTTTCTAGCTCGTGCAATATATTCTTGTATCATACTCAAAGCTATTCAATATTATATAAATATTTGGGAAAAATTACTGCAGCTCATGATATCCCCAATATTTCATTCCGCTCTCAGCAGTAGCAAGTGCGTTGACATTTCTGCAAGCACGCGAATTGTCTATTTGAGAATTGTGTTTTTAATATCTATTAAGAAACATGCAATGTGATATTTCTTTTCTTAGAAAACCGGTGATTCAATTATGTCTCTCATCGCATATCTACTATTGTTTTTATCTGCTTGCTTGGATTTTATGTCTTCATTTATCAGGTGTCTTCGGCATTTTAAAGGCAGAAAAACATGTGACTCGATTATTCGTTAAGAAATTACCAACATAGAACACTGGTAAGAAAGAAAGGTCATGTATAAATAAACTATTACGAGACGGTCCCCGGGTTTCGCGATCACCTGGCTTGAATGACCCCTGATGACCTTGTCGTGACCTTGTCGTGAGATTTTCCGCATCAACAATCGACTCCACCCACCAAGTTTCATGTCCAAACACAAATGTTTACCCCCATTTGACCTTGAATGACCCCAGATGACCTTTAATCCACTAAGCAATACAAACTCGGTCTTCGGACGGTCAAGGGGCACCCACCCACCAAGTTCAGGAACGTCCGACCCTCGGTCTCCGAGAAAATAGACGCGGTCCGACAGACAGACACACAGACTACCGGTGTGAAAGCAACTATAGTCCGGCAGGAGCCATAGTCCGGGCTCCATAGACGATAACGGAATAAAGCGTGAAACTAATGTTGCGTGAAGAGTCAACTGAATTGAGTGCCCTATTCCTTACCGATGTAGCCGGACTGTGAGTACGCCGGACTATAATTACTTCTACACCTGTGTTAATATATAGATACTTTCTCTTGTTTGATCGTTGACCTTGTCGCTTATCTATACTTAAAGGTGCAACGAGAGATTTTTGAGGCACCCCAAATATTGTGTCATAATAGTAATTTCATATAGACTAGACACTCCATAGATTTCTTACCTTGTATTTGGCTACAGAAAAGTCTTAAAAGTCATAAAAAGGTGATTCTGATTTGCGTATATTTCAATACAAAACATAGGCTGAATTTCGTATTTGCTCCTAGACGAATGAGAAATTTCACTTTTTTATACCAAAAGAAACATTTCTCAGCTTAATCCTTTCAGATGGGGTTATTTTTGATAGAAAGCTTTACATCAGGGCAAAAATCACCACTTTCTATTTTTTTAGGGACACCTGATATGTAAAATCTCTCGTTGCACCTTTAATGAAATAAATGAATGAAAACGTGAACAAGGCATGATCAAATTCTAAACAGGGCCGTATTGTGTCAATAAGGCAGACACGTGGAAATTATTTAAACTGTAAATTCTTTACTCGTGCGATACCAAATATGGTTCAAGTTCGAACTGATATATTGATTAATTAGAAAATACAATGCAAGATAGATTTGTTGTTTTCCGATCCTGTATTTCGTCAGCCTTAATATAGTGGTGTTTGTTTTTGTAACCGAGAAGAATATCCTCTGAAACATACGTATAATATTAGCATGTAAGTGCGCGGGGTCATTTTGAAAGTTTGTTCCAAAGGTTCCAAAGGCTCTCTGCGTGATCAATACAAATCTAATCAACAAAATTTCACTAAGCAAAGACCCTGCTTTCTTTAACTTCACAGAATATATATCCTGCCCTTAGAAGTTTCTAGACACATCTTGTATCAGCTTGGTTTCTCTAAAAATTACCTCAAGACTCTAATTTACACTTAGTTTGGCACTGTGCTAATACTATTTCATGCATACAATTGTTATCGTCTGTAGGATTTGTTAGAAATTATATCATCCTGACCTCTCTTTACACAATTATCGAGTTTGCATGTAGAGCCTCCAACGAACAGCAGTCAATCAGAAAGTTAAAAAATAGCACATTTTTTAAGAGCGCCCGATGTTGAGTTTCCAGCGCTGCCGTTGAATTAGGATCGGGAATCCCCGAATCTAATTACAAAATCCCTTATTTTATGATGCATGCGCACTTTGGAGCATTACCGGTCAATAGAACTGGACAGTCTTCAAACATGTGATTTTATTGCTTTAAATCAGTGTTATAACATTGTATAAATATATAACATTGCTCGTCATGTTGCTGTCCAAGTATAGCATATGTATTTATAGATATCAGAATGGGAAGTTAAACCAGTGTTATAACATTGTACAGGGTGAGTCAAAAAAAACTTGTCCCTGATTGTGTCCGCCATTATCTTTAATTTACTGCAAAGATCATTCACATCGGTTAGGTATAGACCGAGTTACAGTCGTTTTGAATGAAGCAGTCGGTTTTCTGCACTGTCCACGGAATCACATTTGCTTAGTCGGGCGCCGTGCATTCAAATGGGAATCCGTGGATAGGGTGAAAACCGGACTACTTGATTCAAAAGACTGTAGCTCGGCCTATACTTCACCGACTGGAATCATCTTTGCAGCAAATTAAAGATAATGAAATAAGCTTTCCGATGATATCACACACGTTATATATATACATTATTTAAAAACTCAAAATGGCGGACACAATCCGGGTCAAGTTTTTTTTTACTCACCCTGTATGATGTGTTATGTAATATTTCTCTTTATGTTGCCGTCCAGAAGTATAGCAAACAATCAGATTATCTCTTGCTCTAATCTTTATCTTTACTCAATATATTAGGCATACCTCTTACAAAATATGGATTTAATAATGTCAATTCTTTGCACCTAGCAAGGTTTTAGTTCCGAAATATAAATATGTGTGAGCGGAATCCAGGTGGTGGCAAGTCCATGATACAGGGGGGATAAAAAGTGCTTGCATTGCTGTAAAGCTCTGTAAAAACCTAACCAATCTATCTGTCTTATTACAAGAATTTAAACATGTATGGATCTACAACCCGGAAAACCTATAACAATGAACATTTTGAGCCTATTTTTAAGATATCGGGCAATATTAGAGATGAGCATTTGGTGATATTGATGGCATGGGACATCTGATGGTTTTGTGTTATATCTCCCTAGCCATAAGTTGTAGGTCCTAGAAACTATACCTTTTTAATCCTTGTAACAAGACCAACAGTTTAGTTATATTTTGGTCTATAACAATAGAAGCATTTTTCATTTTGACCCCTGTATTATGGATTTTACTCCTCCTGGATTCCGCCCACATTTTCACGAGAGACAGCCCCGCTATATTTGTTTTCATTAACCTTCATTGAAGGCAAATCCACTGAGAAAAGAACCAAAGATTTTTTATCCTTACGGCAGCCAGGTGAGTGGTGTATAACCTTTAAGAGGCCTCGTTGGAATCAGGCAGATTTGTAATTTTTCTTGACAAGAAATAAACCGCTTTGTTGTCTTGGTTTAATTTATCTCTCAATTCAAACCTTGGCTTGTTACCGAAATTACTTAGAGCTCCGCTTTAGTAATACGGAGGTCATCGGTCCGAATCCGCCCAAGCGCACATTACATCTCCTTGTCTACACGGAACTAAGTTGTTAAATATCCATATAAAGATTATTGCTCTCATGATTTACAGTGGAGGGCGATCAAATCAAATTTACTGACCTATCTATTTGATTGTATTATCTAGGAGCGTGACTCGGTCATTTTAACTGAGATAAGACAGTTCCAGTTTTATCATTCACGGTATGTAAGTGCAACATAGCAACGACACAAACTTGGATGACGAATCACAAATTTGCAACAAAATCGCAGTGAGACCAATTCCTTACGCACATGTATGTTCATTAACGAAGAGAAATTAAGGTTTGGTTTGAGGATCTCTTATGTGGTAACAGGTTAAGGGACCTCTTTGAAACGGTCTTGGATTATTTGTTTGAATTAAAGGTGCAACAAGAGATTTCAAGGCATCTATAAAGTGCGTTATATGTAGTACTTTCATATAGATTAGATGCTCAATAGATTGCTTACCTTGTATTTGGCTAGGAAAACGTCTTAAAATTGTAAACAAATGTGATATTGTTTATATTTCAATCTAAAACATAGTCTGAATTTCATATTTCTTTAAATACCAAATTAGAAATTGCACAATTTTGTATCAAAGAAATAATTCTCAGCTTAATTCTTTCAGATGGGGATATTTTTTGTGGAAAGATTTACATCAGTGAAAAATCTTGAAAAATTATCGTCCGGTTTCGAACCTTCCAACCCTTGGCAAGATCCTTGAGAATCCCGCTGTTTCAAGACTGAATGAATATCTGCATTCAAAGACCTTACTGATAAATTTCAGTCTGCGTATAAACCTGCTCACAGTAATGAAACAGCCCTTCTCAAGGTGAAAAGTGACATTATTCAAGAACTTGGTCAAGGTGGCCTTAGATCATCCAACGACACGACCCGCCTTGTTGTGCCATTGAATAAACGTGCTATTACAGATTCAGCCTTCACATATTTAGGCCCAAGGCTATGGAATGTTCTACCACTATCTATCCGTATGGCATTCGATGTCAAATCTTTTAAAAAATGTTGAAGACCCACCTATTTCCTCAGTTGTAGTTCCTCAGTTTTTCATCATTGCTTTTATTGAAGATCATTACCTTTAAATCTATTTCATTGCCCTTGTAAGGTCAAAATGTTATGCAGTTTTTAATTATATTTGTAAATATTTTGCTACTTGTGTGTTTTAACTTAAGATATTATTTGTAAGCTCCTGAGGTTTTCCACCTTTTCCTGCTAGTGCAGTAGTTTGTATTTTATATATTAGTATTTAAGTGCCTATGTAATTTTATTGTATTTTATGTGTATGTAATTTTATATGTTTGCAATTTGTAAGGCGCTTTGATCTTTTTTGGAAAGGCGCCTAATAAATACCTTTTATCATCATATCATCAGTGCAAAAATCGGCGCTTCAAATTTTAGGGACATCTGATATGTGAAATTGCCTTTAATTGTTAGAAGGAAAAATATAAGCCATGGAATTATTTTATAATAGTTACGGTATTTCAATATACGATGTCTTCTCTTCAAAATAGTCAAACAGAATGGAAAGGGAAAGGTATGTTATGTAATAAAACCGCATTAACCAAACAAAATAAATTAGTCCTTTTAAAACACATTATTTAATAATTATCACAAGTAGTAAATAACAAATGTCTTATTTTTCAATATAATTACTTCCCTTTTGGCTCAGTCACTTTAAAGGTAATTTAACAAAATAAAAAAAATAAAAATTGCGGTGACTTATAGTGCTTTATAGTGAGGTAACACACCATCAGCTTCCTGGGAACATGCAGACACGCAGCTCTAAACAGGCGCAGAACCCTAATCAACCTGCAATGACCATCCCTGCCTATAATTACCAGCTACCCAAATAGCAGGGGACTGTAGTGAAAGAGTGTGCGCTTCCGGATAAAATTGTGAATTTTTGCACACAAGTACTTTAGGCATTGGTAATCCATAAAATTGATGGAAGCACTTTCCAACCCCCTTAATGGACCCCAGCTTGGTTTTCAAGGTTATGCAGGGGTCAAAATTTTTAAGTTCCGATTGTGTTGAAAAGTACACCATTATGTTTGTCTGGTTACAAGGATTCCAAAAAGGTATACTTTACACTATCTATGGCTTAAAGCTTCGGAGTTATGGGGTAAAATCTGTAAAAATGGTGAAAAAGTCAATTTTGGTGTGTACATGGGTCAAAAGTTAAAAGAGAAAATGAATTAAATGTCATCTCAATTTATGCCCTGAATATCAGTGACTACGGGATGTACATCATGATTCATTGACTCCAGCAAATAATGGGGGCTACTGATAAGTAAATACGCTCGGTATGTAGAAGACCAAACACTTCACAGATTCCTTTTTCATCTGGAACTGCAGAGCCATTGTTATTATCCATGCAACTGAAAATATTGCAGGTGCTATACCACCACCCCGATTTAGATTAAGCTATTTTTCATGACGTGGAACACAAATTACCTGTCCTCTTTCACGACTAAATAAAGTTAGAGGTTCTACTGACATGTGTGTTCAATTTTCTTTGACCCTATATTTCATCCTTTATTCGATAGGGAAACGAAGGTGAACAAAGCTCATGAGAAAAAAAATGTTTGGTAAACTGTGACCTGAAGATCTTGTGCAGAACCAAACCCGTAACTTGTCGCGTAACCCAATTTCTATGCAATTTATAGTTTTCATAGCAGAAATCGAAAATCATTCACCTATATGAAATGCAGGTGAACCGGTGCCGAACAAACTTTTAATTAAATAGAAAAGAGGTCCCATATTAATATGATTAAGTTATGGGTGTTGGTTCTGCACCAAGATGTTAGGTCATAGCTTGCCAATCAAACTCCTTTCATGATTTTTGCTCATCTTCGTTTTCTTTTTGAATAAATGATGAAATATATATCAAAGTTATTAAACTCCCAGCAGAAGTTTGAGTTTTTATTTTTCTTCGGGAATGAGGCTGTAGCGCAATCTAAACCGGGAATCCTACCTAACAGATATTTCAATTTCAATCAAAAGCTTTTAACGTCATTGACAATACAAAAAAAAATTGTTTTGGCAGTCCCAGAAATCTTAAGTCCGTTGCCCCTATTCATCTATTCTAACGGGCGGATTTACTTATCAATAGCACTATTATTTGCTGGAGTCATGGAACGTGGTGTACATCTCTTGGTCACTGATATTCAGGAAAAGAAAGGAGATGATATTTAATTCATTTTCTCGAAAATGTGCACATACTAGAAGTGAGAACACGCGTAGAACTGATTTTGATAATTTTAGACAATTTATTTTAGCAAAATTATGCACTTGCAAGGGGTGCGTCACCTTTGTAAACGCTATGAGATCTTGCCCGCTAGCCTACAAACAAGATACCGTAAATCAAGAACAGAAACAATAGCGATGTTGCGGCTCCCGTCGTACCCCCTCCAACATGCCGTGCTGGGGCCCATGTGGGTTTTGTGTGGGTAAGCTGGGCTATAGTGGGCATGGGTTTTATGTGGGCGCTTCCTAATGGGGCCCATGTGGGTTGTAAATGTGTAACATGCTGGGTTTATGCTCATGGGGCCATGTGGGTTTTTGTATGGGGCATGGTGACATGGGTATCATGTGGGCTCTTCCTGATGGGCCCCTGTAGGCAACCCATTAGGGTGTTTATTGGGCTTACATGTGTTGGTCCCATGTGGATTAATCTGGGCTACCCATCAGTGGTTTTACCCAAGTTCATGGTCAGTGGGGCCCACCTTGGTTTTCACGTGGGTTACATGGGCTTACGTGGGCATGGGAATTACATGGCTTTCTAAATGGGGCCAGTTGTGTTGTTCAAGGGTAACTGATAGGCGCTCTTTACTGGGCTTGTATGGGGGTTTCCAAATGGGGGCCCAATTGTAGGTTTCCATGGGTCAATGATGAGTTTCTGACGGTACTCATACAATAGGCGCTTTGAGGCGCATCAGCACTTGAACAGGAAGCATATGATGATTACCGTACGGCCGGGAATAGCCGCCGCAACATCGCTAATACATCTGAATACATTGTTGAACAATTGAGTTTTCAATGATGTCCTAAAGCTAAATATTGTGTGTACTGTTTTTATATTGAAGAGGGAGTTGATTCCAAAGTTGGGTGCAAGATGGCAAAGGCACCGATATCACCAAATTGAGTTACTGACGATCTTGGCTAATGCAGCATCTGACAGAGTAGCGAAAACAAAGACCTTGTTTACTAGCTTATTTCTTTGACTTTGAGCAAGTCCATGAAGGTAAATCAATGAAAATGGGTGTATTATGTAAATGTTTCTTAAGTACGAGTGATCGCAAGTGCAAGCGTGTGTATTGAAGACCGTTTGCAGGCGATGAACCTGATTTTGTGGTAGGAACGTATAATGGGAGAGTGCACATTTTCCACGCTGATACAAAAGAGAGTCTGAAAAAGAAGTTGAGCAGCCATCTGCAGTAAGGTATTTGCTAATTCTACCGATGTTGTGGATTTGGTGGTAGCCAGCTTTCAAGTCGGAAGAGAGAGATGTGGGGTTTCCTTGACATGTCCGCGTTTATTAGTGTTTGTCAGTTGTTTGTCCCAGGTATTAATAGCTTTCAACTTTCTCGATCGTGGTCGTTTCTTACTGTAATGATGTCCTTTGCCTTTTAATTGGTGTGAACTTACCTTATGGCATCTGTAACAACTGTTTTACTTTCTCTACACTGTAAAATATACCAGTGCAATTTACAGAAAATACGGTAAAACTCCTAAAACCTTACAGTTTTGGATGTTGTAATTTGGAAAGACAAGGCACAAGGACGTAAAATGGTTATGTCAAATTTTCCAGGCCTTATATGCACAAAATCTAAAAGATCTGAAGACGAAGACTTTACTGTTATTGCAATTTTAAGAGAACAACATAATTATACACTACTTTTGAATTTTTCAATTATACCATTAAGTACTAAAAATATACAGGGGGAAAATATACTGTAAAATTTTACAGGAAAATCCTGCACCAATCTGCCAACGAAAACAGTTTGATGACATTTTACAAAACAAAACTGTAAAATTTTACAGTATAGGCACTGTAAAAATTGTTAGATAGGCCTACTACGTTAGGTGTTCGTCAGTGCTTTTCTATTCTCCACCATTCACAAATCTCTGTAAATTTTACGGTAATTTTGTTGGCGACTTGTGCCGGATTTTGCTGTGTAAACAAATTACAGTATTTTTTTTACAGTGTATTAAGCTATTCAGTTGAATTTACAGATCCTTCACAGAGATGGTTGTCAAAGCCACGTCATCTATGAATCTAGTCTGTTAACATCTATGCCATCAATCCTATACTGCTGCCTGTGAAATTCTTCGGAGATAAATTATCTCCCGCCTATTCCTCTACTTATTTCGCCTCTTTGGAGAATCATTAGTCGATGGGATTCGAGGCTATGGCGTCCAGTATGACTGTCGTCATTAAGTATGGCTGTCTAATTATTTTCCCGTACTCAGTCTTTCTCAATGCTCAATAACATATCCATTATGTTCTATGGAATTCACATTGCCTCTGGTAGTCTACGAATCCAAGACAGAGATTAAGTTGAATATAATTTTGGACTTTCAATTAGTTGGTTTATAGCCTGTAGATGGTCTCTGGTGAAAAAAACCCTCTTTGGATTATCATTGGGAAAATCTTGTATACATGTAACAGAAGGCTTATTGGGCGATAGATTTTAACATCTGCCTTTTCTCCCTTTTTATGAAGTAGGATGATTTTTGCCTCTACCTCTAAAGAAGGTAGGCACAGACCTGGTGCCGAGGGGCGTATTAAAATTACCTTTGCCAACTACCATAATAAACTGGATTTGCCCATTGGGATCCCTTCTCTCATTGGGTGCTCCTTACCTACTCGGCCTACTCTACCCTTATCTTCTACCTTCCTTTGCAACCATGTTGGCTAGGATAGATGAGTCAATGTTGACGGCTCGATAGATGAGCCAACGTGGCTGGCTTGGTAGGTTGGCTTATATGACTTGTCTGGGATACTAGGTTTCTGATCCCAATGTAGGATTTAGAGAAGCCTGATCCTCGGGATAGTCACGAGTCAATTAGTGATACCTATCTGGGGTGCAACACACAAAACCCTATAGTTGGGCGGTGATGATGCAACCCCACAGGCCATATAATCAGGAGATAGGGGAGGCTGTCCCAGGATTTTTTCCACAGACGAACAGCATCCTTCACCTCTCTGTTGTCATGTTAGAACCAGTGTTGGCGCCAACTGGTGATGTGACTATACCTCCCTCTCTTCTATATTTCTTCCCCCTTGAGCAAGTAGGTTTATAGGTGTTTAGGTCAATCCAACTATGGGTTAAATAGGTCCTGTGTTACCAGGATAGGTTCTATCGCCAGGACTAAGGGTGAGAACCCCGACAGATCTCCTCAATCGACAACACGCCAGCGTGTCGATTTACGGCAGAAAACCCTTCAGCAATATGGATAAGACAATAAGAAGAGGCCGTAAAGCCCATGGCTGAAATAGTAAACTCTTGTATTGCATATTAAACAACGTTTAATCAGTTTATATCTTCATCAACTTAATCCTCCCGAAGGAAATGTTATCTATGAATATCTATTACTATGCTGTACTTATGAATAGCTACAATTACTTTGCTGTAACCTTCTTTACAGCAACATAACATTTTATTACTAATTAACTCGTCTTAGATTGCAAGTTGGCTTCAAAATCTTATTGCCTGATTTTGTGTGAAGTATTTCGTTTCATTAGCAACGGTTAGCAATGTGTAACAGTTGGACATCTTCTCAACTATTATCAGCATGAACGCCATATAACCTTCGTTAGAGATTAATAAAACCATAATGAAAATCTAAAAGGCGACACGATTAAGTAGTATACGTTGTGTAATTTAATGATTAGTTAAAATAATGGTAATAGAGGTTTTTGGTATAAGATTTATTCTTGTGAAACAAAACTATTACTTCAACAAAAGACCCATGGATAATTTACAATATCTTACGTAAATTATAAGGATTAAAAATCATCAGTAAAAATATATTTCCCCGGTATTTTACCCCGGTTTGAAAATTAGTATTCCAAAAGAATAAACGGACTTTGATCACAGATTCTATTGTTAGATAACGATTCCCGAATTAGATCTTATGAAAACAAATAAATAAGCCATATCGTAAACATATCCTTATGTCCCTGGAGATAAAAATGACTAGCAACCTGACAATCACCGCAAAAAAGGAGGTAGCGGTATTTGTGTTGTTAGATCTAGGAGCACTTTCCCCGTAAACACACGGCAGGGGTCTGCCTCGTGATTTTTGAAAAGTGGCAAAAATGGCATTTAGGGATTTAAGGGATATAAACATGTATGGCTATCTTACATGTTTGATTGGTTGGTGTACCGTTAAATAGCAACGGACCTCGTTTGTGATGAGTGCAAAACACAATAAGCGTATTTTGTCCTCAGTCCAAAGATGTATGTAGTATACAATAATACATAATGGTTGTTGTTGTTGTTCAAGTTCAAGTTCAAGTTTATTGATGCAGGCCACTGGCCCATTTCAATCACACAAAATTGTAGTACATAATATATGCGAAAAGTAGAGGTTAATTATAAAGAAGAATAAGTATACAGAACATACTTATTTACCAAGATTTGGAGATAATCATTTAACACCATAATTTAAAAGAATCTTATTACAGAATAGATTCGGTACGCCGTTTGATCGATAGTTGATAATTTGTTCATTAGTACTACAAAACAATTGTTTAAATGTGATTTTTGAAGGATACCTATGATAATAAAATGAGATGAACTTGTTGTTGTTGTTGTTGCTGTTGTTGTTGTTGTTGTGTGTATGTTGCTGATGTTGTCGTTGCTACTTTTTGTTGCTGTTGTTGTGTTGTTTTATGTGTGTGTTTGTGTCCCGGGGTTTGTGCTTTAAATTTGAATGTAAATGAACCCCTAGCTTGCAATAATCGACTTTTAGGTACGAAGTCGATATAATATATGCAAAAAGTAGAGGTTAATTATAAAGAAGAATAAGTATACAGAACATACTTATTTACCAAGATTTGGAGATAATCATTTAACACCATCATTTAAAATAATCTTATTACAGAATAGATTCGGTACGCCGTTTGATCGATAGTTGATAATTTGTTCATTAGTACTACAAAACAATTGTTTAAATGTGATTTGTGAAGGATACCTATGATAATAAAATGAGATGAACTTGTTGTTGTTGTTGTGTGTGTATGTTGCTGATGTTGTCGTTGCTACTTTTTGTTGCTGTTGGTGTGTTGTTTTATGTGTGTGTTTGTGTCCCGGGGTTTGTGCTTTAAATTTGAATGTAAATGAACCACTAGCATGCAATAATCGACATTTAGGTACGAAGTCGATATTCCGACTTCAAAAAATCCAAACAAGACCGCACTTTGGTTTGCCCTGACATTTCATCACTGTGAACTAAAGACGTTAGTAAATACAATGATCCAGGTCACCGCCCTTAACAACTTGATAGGGCAAACTTATAAATAGGTTCGATGATATAGTAAAAGCTAGTAAGGTGAGAGACGATAATACGGTCCCTGGTACTGGGCGCGTCGGTGTGTCATCTGCAATCGTTCCCTCAGTGTGGACATACTTGTGGAGACGCATTAAATGCAAACAACAAAATGTTTGAGTTGTTTGGTTGCGGAGAAATAACAAAACAAATGAACATTGCCGGACACCTATCCAAGCAACTATTAAGTACTTCGGAGAGAGAAAAATCCATGATCAAAGTATCCTAATGCGTTATTTCCACAACTCTCAAAATGTAAATTAGTTTATACTCAACCAAACTTGACATAACACTCCACGATCATGATTGAATTCTTTTGTCGAGGTTTTGTAATATAAAACAAAATAATTTCGGTGTTCAGACAGGTAATATTTACATATTCCGACAAAACTTACAGATAAAAATGATTGTACCCGTTGGATTAAAGGGACACAAAGAAAATTTCTGAAGATGTAAATTTCTCTCTAATTTACAATTGATAGGTTTGGGTGGTATATTGGATAAACAAGTAAAAAAAAAAGAAAACCAAACAAATAAATTTTAAACTTGCCTGCAAATTTTGCTGATGTTACAGGCTTAGCTTTAAGTAATGGCCTATACATACAGCACACGAGACGAAATATACTGAGCTAAAAGTGAAATTATATGACCAAAGACGAAATTATATGACCAAAGACGAAATTACCATGGATACGACGAAATTAAATTTATTTTCACGAAATTATATGACAATATAAAGTTAATTTTATTGATCAAATGTATAATATAATTGACCAAAGACGAAATTGTTTTAAACAAACGCACATTTCAGGTTTCTTGTAACGAAAAACAACTTAACGAGATATGAAATAACGAAAATATTTTAAATTAACCGGGAAAATCTACATATACCCTGAACGTTATCATATTTAATAGGTTTTTCGTTCGGTTTTGCATAATGTTCATCCGAATTCACTAATTGCTTAGTTCAAATTCTCCCAAAAATCGCAACTGTACATTTGCAAACTCATATTTCGTTCGGTCTTTGGTCAAACAACTTCACCTTGATGCACGCTAATTCGTCCAATGGACCACCGGTTCGATCGTGTTAATAATAATTCAAATTCGTCGTAATACAATTTCAACGTATATGGCCAACCGATTTCGCCATTGGCCATCGGGATTCATAAAAATATCATTCGAATTTCGATCGTATATGCCTGCCTTGGGCGGGTATCATGCCAGCGTTTAAGGCATATCATTAAAATGGCTCTTAACAGGATAGGAAATGACGTTATGGCGGCAATTTTTTGTGATGTATCACTCAAAGGAGGGTGCACTCGAAATTACATGGATTTTAAATCAATTCTAAAAAGTAATTCTTCTATACTTTGTTCATCATAATCATTATTATTATATTTAATGTTTAAATGCAGTTTTTAATTTTAGCTCAGTTCAAAATGATAGAAACATTTTACTGTTTGAATTTAGTTGAAAGCAGTGCATATTTGGCTTTAACACAAACTGGCTGATTTTGGTGCCATGCAGTTGCAATAATATATATTTGGTTTATTTGCCCGAAACACCTGACAGAATTGAAAAGAGACCAATCGTTTGAAACCAGTGACCATAGACGTAATCCAACTACCCATTATAGTCGCCGTTGAAGGTCGGACTAAATTCGAATCACGGGACAAACTAATGACCATAGATTGAAACGTTGGATCATCGACTATTTGGAATGTCCAAGACAATCGAGTTTGCAAATGTACATGTTCGATTTTGTTGGGGCAGCGAATTTGAACTAAGCAATTGTTGATTTCGGATGAACATTGTGCGAAACCGAACGGGAAAAACCTTATGTTTAACGTCAATGTATATATCGTGTAACGTGCTTTTGTAACTTACCGGTTTTGAATGTAAGAATATAAACTATACAAATCCGTTTACCTTCCAAAAATGTTAAATAACGTCGTAACGTCATAAGAAAATCACGAACAAAATGTAATTAAACTAACATTACCAGTGAGTCAGTGTGTAACATTATATATGGTACTTTATGGGTAGTTTATCAATAGTTACCATACCAACTAGAGTTTTGACAGTAATTCTTATTTTCCTTTTATTTTTAAATAAATAGTCAAAAAATCTTGTAGACGAGTTTCATGCTTTTTGTATTTTGTTACGTTTAATTATTCATTCTTCATTCGAAAAAAAAGTAATGCATATAAGCCTATTTAATTTTACCATCTGTATATGCAACATTATGTCGTCGGCTTTCGAGAAATCGCAATTGAAACTCTTCCCTTCGTTATAAGATCGAAGCCATAGGCGTAAATCCCGGGGTGATGGGGGGATATATCCCCCCCCACCAATTATTGTGATGAGGGGGGATGGTCAATACGTCATCCCACCCCCCCCCAAGTTGATACCAGTTAATGTGTTTTTGGCCAAAAAAACATCATATTTTAACCATATAGTTTAAAAAACGGCAAATTTTAGAGCGCTTCGCGCGCATTGTCTTAATACACTTACATAGCGATTTTAGCCATTCTAAATGGCAAAATTTTGCGCGCTGCGCGCGCCATGATGCTAGTAATGGATCGTTTCAGCAAACTCGGTTCATTCAAAAATTTTTCATCATCCCCCATCCCACCCCCCCCCAATGTCGACAGAAATTACGCCACTGCTCGAAGCATACCGATTGCGTCATTTACTACCAGGCAAAAGGAATATCATAAACAGAAAACACTTCAGAGTTTTAATGCAGTGAAAAATAATTGATGGTATCAAGCCAACACTGTTAATATGACTGTAAATTATAGATCCAGTATGTGACGAAGATTTTTTTTGTTGTTCCAAACGATGTCTGAGATAGAAACACAGATAGACCAGGATGTGACGTATGATCAATTGTCGCAATTGTCGTATCAGTGCATCACATTAGTGATCTAGTCAATAGCGCTGTAGGGGGACGACAGAGGATGTATGGGAAGATACATTGATCTTACTCGATTCGATTTCTTAGCTAGAACCCGATAGCTCGGTATGTAACGTATTCATCGCCGTGTTAAATACGCATGTATGTATTTTGAGTGCATCACATTGTGATCTATGTCAGATAGGTGTATGTGGAAAAAATAAATGAATTAAATGCACATAGATCAAATTTGATAACTTATATCTCATTAATTAGGTAGAGTACAAGTCTGAAACTCTACGAAACAATACGAATGTTTTCTCAAAATGTCAAAATAGAGATAGAACAGTATGTGATGCAGCGACGATGTCGTGGATAAGGTGTAAGAATCTCAAAACAAGGGTAAATTTATTCGTATGAGCCAACCAATCCGAAAAGATGAAAAAGCAACGCGTGGTTTTTGGCCGCACTTAAAAGGAACTATCAGTGATTGCTAAATCAGCAAATCGAAAATCATCAAAAAATAGATTTTTGCATGGATGTAAGAAGTAAGGTATCTAACATACCCTGCAAATGTAAGACCAGAAGCAACCTAATAAGGAAAGAATCGAGTTTTAGTTCATTACTGGTCCGACGGACACTTACTACAACAAGTAATTGAATGGAGAATCGTTCTTGGAACACTGCCGTTGTCTTCCTTTTCTGTCAATTCTACAGCTGGAAAAGGTAAACTTATGAGATTCCAAAGACTTATCCTTCACACTTGAAGCTATTCTGCAAATTTCAAAAGATTTCAAATCACTGATCGTTTGTCTTAAACAACTCTTTGCTTTCATTAACAGCGCGTTACTAATAATAGCAACATGTTGCTAATGAAAGCAATTAACACACTGCTTAGCCAACCAATCAGGAAATTGAAAAAGCCACACGTTTCTAAGCCAACCGATTAGAAAAGTGAAAAATCAACGCGTTACTTAGCCACACGGTTTATTGCCACTTGGTCTAATCTCATTTGGTCTAATAGCCATTTGGTCTAATATCCATCTGGTCTAATATCCATTTGGTCTAATATCCATTTGGTCTAATATCCATTTGGCCTAATGTCCACCTGGTTCAATATCTATTTGGTCTAATACCCATTTGGACCAGATTGACATTATAGACCAAATGGATATTAGACCAACTGGGTATTTGACCAAATGGGTATTAGACTAAATGGGTATTCGACCCAAATGGGTATTAGACAAAATGAATATTAGACCAGATGGGTATTAGACCAATGGCATTAGGCCAATCGGTTATAGACGATATGGATATTAGACGCTATGAGATTTAGACCAGATGAATATGAGACTACATGGCTATTAGACTAAATGGCTATTAGCCTAAATAGTTATTAGACTAAATGGTATTAGACCAATTGGAGTTAGCCAAAATGGCCATTAGACCAAGTGGGATTAGACCTAATGGCAAGTCACCAGTCAGACAATCAGAAAAGTAAAAAGTGTAAGTGAGTGTGAGGATGTGTGAGGTTTATTTACCCCAGTTGGGAATGAAGGGATTCAATTTTTTGTCGGGGAAAAATTTCGCGTTCCCCCTTTCGCTTCCGTTCCAAAATTTCACATTCCCCCTGATTTTATGAGATTTCTCCATTTAAAAGTTCATATTCCCCCTCTCTCTTCTTGATGAAAATTTGAATATTCCCACCATCTTTTTGTTCAGAAAATATTTTTCGCATTCCCCTTCCCCTCCATTCTAATTTCCCCTGATGTAAGTAATGACCCCTCAGTCCGCGCGATTTCTGTTGGTTTTTATGATTTGTAAATGCAAGTAACTTATACCGGGAACTTGGCGGGAAACTACGTTTATAGGCAATTTCCCTGGAACGTTTCTTTTCATCGATATTTGTGAATCATTTGACATTTGGTTTGCTATAGTTGTCTATGTCCAATACATACCTGCGCCAAATCACGAGATCTACAGCCAATCCAGAGAGTCAAATTAAATCAATTGCCTACGCATACCTAACACAGTCAAATTAAATCAATTGCCTACGCATACCTAACACATTTTCTGAGACATATTGATAACATAACTGAATCAAGGTTACGTCTCGAGTATGTTACCTTGCCCATTCACAAAAATAAACTATTACTTCCGGAGCTAAACCTCAAAGACCTGACAAAAATAGTGCGTTTGACCAATTTGTCTGTTCCCCGGGGGGGCACTTGTATTCAAAGGTGGATATGATGCGTGAGAAAAAAACGAGTAAAAAGGGTCTCTTTTTTCCAACAGGCGATGTGCGATACATTGTTTAGGGTGTCAAAAACAGCAAAATATGGAAAAGGGGTATGTTTTTTTCATAACCCTGAAATTGTGATGTACGCCGTTTAGCCCCCGGTATCTCATTAAGCCAGGGATCAAAAAATCATCAATATATTGTAATCGGAACTTCGGAATAAAGCAAGAAAGAAATAAAGGGTATATTAACGACACAATGCATTGCTTACTTGTTTAGGGTATCATTAACGGATAAAACTTGTTTAGAGTATGTTTTAGCTGGTTTTTAGTCGGTGAAAATACGTTTTTAGGGTGCATTTTGAAAGTCATTTTCAAAGTATCAACTTTTGAATACAAGTGGCCCCCCGTGGTCTGTTCACTTGTTACATGTTGCAAAATGATGTCATATCAGTGTTTACAAAAACGGTTAATACTATTATAAGTCGGTGATCGATACGCGAATTATCATTCCTTAGCATTTTAAATCATGAACATAAACACATTTAGAAAGAGCGTGCCCTCGAGGTTTCAAATGTGATTTTTTTGTGTGGTTGTAAAGCCTTTGCACGTGTCAACCTGAGCCCTCGCCTTAAAGAGGCTGACTCAGAGATTTCAGTGAGGGCCGGCCTCATTTTCAGAGAAATCCAGTTTTTTGCATAACATAATGCTTGTCCATGTACTAGTCACTGTGTGAAATAGCTAAGCTCAAATCGAAGTCCTTCATATAAAAAATCACAACTTTGTTATAAAATTCCGGATTGGAATTTTTGTTATACACAGTATCCTGTGCACTTAATACGTACATAAATGTTTACTGCATCAAACGAAAGATCGGATTCATCTCAACTTCGAAATTGAAATTGTGCATTTTAGGTTACTATAGATCTAGTTGACTATTTTTAATTATGACACCAACAAATTATATTTCGAAATCTCTGAGTCAGCCTTTAATGGGGAGTTTCGTAACCTGACCCATCTGATTACACTTTTTTTTGGACACACTTATGAATTCGGAAAACCCTACACGGAATAAAGCACGTGTTATTTCCGTTAAGGTTTCCGAATTCATAGTGTGTCATAAAAAAAGTTCCTTGTGTCTGATGGGTCAGGTTACGGAAACTCCCATGAAATGATAAAGGGTGGTGTTCCGATTTAGTGTATTGTGTCTCTACTTGATATGAGAGCCTGGCCACTTGTACATACACCCCATCAAGTACAGTGGGAAACAAACTTGCTGTTTTGATGTGACAGAAATTAATGCATGTTGCAAAGACATATTCAATACTGTGCTAATAAAGTGTTAACCACTAAAACGGCGGTTTTTTGTTTATATCTTGGGAATGAAATGGATTCGAGGGCTCAAATTTCAGGACGAAATGAGAAAAATACGGCCTTTCATCTGATATCAAAATCGATACTATTTCCGGGTAAATCAGGGGGGGGGGTCCCAAAGACGATCGGAACACACACCTTTAAGTCCAAATTAAGCTCATTTATGTGTAAGCAAAATGTTGTTGTACTAAACCTTTCCGGAGTTAGTTTATTCAGTGCAACTTAGCACGCAAGAAAATACAACAGAAGTACTATAAGAGTTGATCTCAACTCCCCTCTCATTTGACTTTCTGTCCTGTGGTTAAAATATAAATAACTGAGTTCATGATGTTCGCGTAATAGGTGAATTTTAACACATTTGGTTTCAAGACTTTCGTTTGAGAACATACTAAAGGAATTTCATATTTTGTTCAAAGTGAGCCTGTGTCGTTTTAGAAATCATCAGCCAAATACGTGTTTTTGCTCTTACCCCAAATTACTTGGCGTGTCCACCACTAAAAATATTGGAACGGGGCACCGATTCCTAAACCTGTGCATAAAAGAGATTAGGGGAAGGCAGAAGAGAGAGGAAATGAGTGAGAAGAATGTGAAAGACAGATGCAAGAACAGAGGACAGAGGTTAGTATTTGTAGACATGATAAATGAAGATGATTACCTTTACCCATATACTCGTCAGTGTTGACTTTGGGTAAGTACAAATAAGGATCCAACATTCTGCTTGGAATCGTGTGTGAATCCTCTCTGCATACTGAATTGTCCCATGAATTGTTGTGAGGAATAGAAGGTAAATTAAAGGAGGTT
Organism: Ophioderma brevispina; assembly: GCA_023653785.1. Classification (NCBI taxonomy): domain Eukaryota; kingdom Metazoa; phylum Echinodermata; class Ophiuroidea; order Amphilepidida; family Ophiodermatidae; genus Ophioderma; species Ophioderma brevispina. The sequence goes on along the minus strand of JAMKCH010009714.1, from coordinate 118,314 downwards.
ATTATTAAAAGCCTTTCTACGATTATCGCATTTCATGTCACGATGTGAAAAATTCCTACCTAAAGGTAAAGTCGGTAAACCACTCAAAAAAGAGTGGTTTGTACTTAAAAAGAACAAGAGCGAATTTCAACTCAAAAAGAGTGAAAATCACTCCAAAAAGAGTGGATTCCATCGTTTTTCGTGTTGTCCTTCGTTTGACTCCTCAAACGAGTGGAAATCCACTTTTTTGGAGTGATTTTCACTCTTCTTGAGTGAAAAGTCGCTCCTTAGCGTTTCACTCTTTTGAAACAGCTGTTGGTGTACATAAACGGTTCAACCACTATCAGTATCGACAGAAAAATATAATTAAGTCGAAACCATGCAATTAACATGTCTTATATGAAAGATAATTGTATAATAATTGCTTAGAAACTTCAAAAATTGAAGAAAAAATTACCCTTTGGTTTAAAAATGCAGAAAACTAGGGAATCGACGAAAATTCAGCTGAAAAATGCAATATGGCGGCCATGGATTGTGATGTAGTTACAAATATGGTCGAAAAAAGATAACTATGTCGAAGCCATGCAAGTAACATGTCTTATATGAAAGATAATTGTATAACATTTACTTCTAGACTTGAAAAATTGAAGACAAAATTGTCCCTTGTTTTAAAAAAGCAGTAAATCTAGGAAAATTATTGCATTTCAGTTAAAAATCCAATATGGCGGCTACGAAACAAATGTCCGGGGCCTAACCGTGTGAATTGAGGAGTGAAAATTTCAACAGTCAACTCGCTCAGTATTGTATCTATTCAGTTACAGTGTTAATATTCCAAATCGTTTGGGAAACAATCAAACGTAAATCCATCCGGACAACTTTATGACCTCAAATATTGCTAATACTTCCAAAAATGCCGATACGTCATTGGAATAACAATTTGTTTGATAAAGCTTCTGATTCTGTAAAATCGTCCTTATTCATAAAAAAGGGGATACCAACAACCCCAGCAATTTTCGGATGATTGCACTCTCTTGTGCCGTTGGTAAACTCTTCCATCAAATTATAGCTGAACGTGTTGAAAATTTTGTCATTGCTAACAAACTCATCGACACCAAGTTTCAGAAGGCATTTTTACAGGGTATTAGCGGATGCACCGACCATAATACAATTGTGCACGAAATTATTAATCATGCCAAGGCCAATTCTAAGACCGTGCATGTAACATGGTTCGATCTTGAAGATGCTTTTGGCAGTGTGCAACATGAGTTAATTCATATGACTTTTGAAAGACTGCAAATTCCTTCTTGTGTGCAGCACTATATTAAGAATATGTACTCCTCTTTGTCTGGAAGAATATGTACTAAGGACTGGGCATCCGATCGGTTCATGTTCAAGAAAGGCATTTTCCAGGGTGACCCTCTTTCTCCCTTAATCTTCATCCTCTGTTTCGATCCTATTATCCAAGACCTAGTGTCTAATTCCAATGTTGGTTATGATCTTAACGGAAATAATTTAATTACCACGCCTTTTGCGGATGATTTTGGTTTGATTACTCGGCATAAAAAATCTCATCAACGGCTCATTAACCATATCTCTGATATGACAAAATCCATGGCTTTGACTGAAACATGTTAAATGTAGATCTCTATCCCTATCAGGGGGGTCGCCCACCTCAATTCTTTTTAATATCGAGGGCGATGTCGTTCCAACAGTAGAAAATGAGTCGCACAAATTTTAGGCTCCCTCATTACTTTTCGTAACACCTCTGTGCTGCTGTGTTTATAAATATCATATATCTATCGGAGAAAATTCAAAATGCCCCTGGAAACGTCGAATTCTTCTTGAAATATCCTCTGAATAAAATTCAAGTTTATTGTTCGATACTTTCTCCCTTCTCTTAGGTTTCACTTAACAGTTAAAAACGATTTATGTTCAACGCATTTAAATATGCTTGATGCTATGCTAATCGTTTTCTTGAAAAATGGTTTGGGTCTCCCTCATCCTGCTACTCTAGCATTCATTTTCATGCCTCATTGACTAAATATTAAGTCAATTTCCCAAACGTAATGCTGATGCCCCATACGCATCTCGCTCAATTATTTTTCAGCAAGGCTGAAGGATACCCTTTAGTGTCAATCTTTGCTTGACTCAAAGAATTGGCGATGGAGGAAACCTGGTCTAGAAAGAATCTACTATTGTCAATAGTGAAAAAATAATACAAGATGTGTAGCTCATTCCAGCAAACCAAACTTCTGAAATTTATGGCTTAAAAATTTTTATTTCCAAATCCACCGGGGCCCTTTTATTGGAAGGATCCGTCAAAAATCTTGCTATTCAAGTAGATTTCTTGGCTTCTCTTCTTGGGAGTCAAATGCGTCAATGGCGGTAGTATTTTTTCAACCTTCCCTGTAAGAGTTGTAAATTTAACCACCAGGACTAATCTTTTCTCAGATGGGGTAAGTCAAACAACCAATTAATGTATCCATTGCAAGAACAAAGAAACACTTATCATGTGTTGAATCTTGCAAATTTTTCTTGGAGCTAGGCCCGCTATACCTGCCGCACAATAACATCTGTCTTACTTATATCTCAAATTGCCCGTTTGGGCTTACCAATCTGAGAGAATTCCTTTAAAAAATAATTCATGTATTCCTTGTTTTACAGGTTATGCCTTGGGACTACTATTCCACCAGAATGTTTCCCAAACAAACCTCATCCCAGACTTAATGTATCTTTTGGGAGGGATACCAAACTTGTTATTTTAGAGCTTTTCCTATACCATTCGACAATATGTGTCAACGCCACCCAATCAAAACACAATAACCGCTTCATTAAATTCTGACATTCAGATAATTGATTTTGAAGTTTCCTACTTTTGGCATTGAAATCGGATCTCGAGGTTTTACTCTCGCAGTACATTTGGTCTAGACTTAAAAAATTTCTTTCAATGTCACAGCACCCTATTTCATTGAATTGTTTAGAGATAATCTTTGTAAACTTCGCTGTCATTTCATCATTTGTAATCTACTATGCTAAGCAAGGACCAACACTTGGGAAAAGTGGCAATGCCCTTGATACACTTATGTCAAATTTGGTTTGCTGGTCCACGGCCATTTTCGTGTAATACTTACTTGTTTTCTTGTTTCATAGCGTTAGATTTAATCTTTCTTTCTCTTTATATAAATATTATCCCCCTGCATGACCACTAAGAAGGTCTTGTCCTGGGGCATTGTATGTTTTTATCGCTTTATTGATGTTTCTTTTTAATAATTGCAATAAAGTGATGATGAATAAACTGTCATTAGTCGATCGCTAAAACAAATCTTAGTATTATACACCGACTATACCTTATTGGAATTATGAGCCGGTAATCATGAATGACTAATAATCAAATATTTCGAAATAACGAAAGGAAACAGACTATACTGACATTAGCGATCCAATTCAGTGGCGTATCTTGGGGGTACTTTTGGGGCGCGCTCCCCCCGGGTTCCATGCCAAAACATGCAGGTCATCCATATTTCGGCTATTGAAGTCCTTCTTCGGTCGTCGTCGTCGCCGCATCCAACACCGCCCTCCCCCCCCCCCCCCCCCCTCAAAAGCCATCTTGATTACGGCCGGTGGCATGCAATCTTGCCTCTAGAACAGATGACTTTTGCCCTTTGAATGGACACGATAGTGCTGCAGCGTTCACGTCGGAGATTCTGGCCCGAAATCATGCTCTACCCATGAACCCGTCTTATTCATACTCATAAGGCAGCTCTATTCATATTTTTCTACTCAAGCCACACTCCTGATAGTTTTTATGATTCCAATCTTCCAACTCAAAATCACAAAAAATCATAAACTAAATTTTGTTCCTGGAGTGGATTCGAACCCACACGACCTTTAGATAACAAGACGAGCGCCCCCAGACACACCCACGCAATACGAGCCGGCATGAATCGTTCTTTTGTAATAAATTACTATACTTCAATAAACATTAACTGAATAAGCGCATACATAATAATGAATAGCGCCCTATGAGACGAATTGAAAATATAGCTCCTGGAGCATGACTTCGGGCCAAAATCTCCAGAATCCTGCAGCATGAGGTGAAAAAAAAAAGGGCCTTAGGTTTTCTCAACCCAGGGCCCGGAATAAAAATAACATTTGCAATCATAGACTAATATAAAAATCCGATATTGGGTTAATTGTGTAGTTCACGAAAATACGTAATGACAAAATTAAAAGTGATGCATACCTGAATTAATATAAAGGCTATTTTTTCAGATGGCCGACATTCTCATCTAAGAAAAACCGTTATAATTCTTATTATATAAAGCTATGAAGACGATTTTGTGTCAAAATAAGTGTTTTCCGAGTCAAGGAGTTTTCGATCAAACTATTTTCAAACCTGTAAGATGAATACAAAGATTTATTTTCATATTCCACTGTTTAAAATATAGCCCAATATTTTTAATACAAGTACCACACAAGATGGTTTATAGTGAATCAGTGAATCCGCTGAATTTATTTTCCATTAAAAAACACCAAGTAATACAACAAACTGCCAACAACAAATACCTACAGAATTAATGGAGGAGTAGGCTAATGCCAATAAGGCCAGGAGTAGTCTACCCCTTGGGCACAAAAAAAGACTACCATGAATGGACCAAAAGAAAAAGGGACGACAGACTAACAACACAGGACAAGGAACGGGCTCAAAAAACGAAAAAAAAAACATGAGTCTGTAATGCAAATATTAAGAAAATTGTTACAAAGATATTTTACTGGGTTGGTATTATCTGGATAGGGACCGTTTTACTTGTATTACGACATTTTAACAGTTTTTGATTCCTTTCCAACCGATTTTGGAATGAGTTCCAAAGAATGGGCCCGCTTGGACGAATTCCATTGTCTGAAAAAGATTTTTTATTGTTGCTTATGATTTAGGTCATTGGCATGTCTTGTTGGATCGTCGGAATAATCGGAACGTTTTGTTGAAATAATTCTGAAGCCACAGGAAAGCTCATTAACAAATATTTAAACATGAATAAACCTAGTTCTAACGTTATCCTATCATTAATTGTGAGAATATTGCTATTTGCATATAGTGGTCCAGTATGACTTCTATAAGCTCCTGTCATAGTTCTTATTGGCCCACTTTGAAGCTTGACTATTTATAAATACCATTTTTGACATGTATTTCCCCATATAGAATACCAAAACTGATAGAAGTTAGTATTAAAGTGGCAATAAGTGTATGTATAATACGATCGTGATAGAAAATTTTAATTTGTTCCAATGACCCATTGGCCAGAGAAATAGTTTCAGATATGCTAGTCCTGTGTTTTTCCATGTTCGGTCACTCATCAATTAACTCGCCGAGAAATTTAGTACACTTTACTCTTTCAAGAATGTATCTATTCAAGACAACATTAAATCAGCACGTACTAGACGAAGTCATGTGAGATGTGACCTGTAATCCTATATTGGGTTTACTTGCATTTACTGATAATTTATTTGCCTCGAACCAATTGCTGACCTCACTTAATTCACTGTTTAACGATCTTGATATTGTTATTGATATCTTGTATGCGAATAAGTAATAGTGTTTCATCAGCAAACAAAGAATCAAAAGAACATTTGGGATGGATAAGAATGTCTTCTACAATACAGTATATGAATAATAAAGGCCCTAATATAGATCCCTGTGGTACCCCACAATAATTTCTTTCATGTTAGATTACAATCGTTATTAAATACATATTGTGTCCTATTATTAATATAGCTTTTAACCCATTTTCAGTACTGTACCCACGAAATCCATAATAGTTCGCAGTTTGTGTAACAATTATTATGATCATAGTGTCAATGCTTTTGACAGTCCTAAAATAATTGGCAACTGTTGATCATTGTTTTCTACAGCACGATGAATCTTATCTACCATTGAGAAAATATCCATATAAGTTGAATGTTTAGGTCTGAAAGCCAAATTGTTTTTCATTTAGGATTGGGGCTTCAATATATCAACTACTCTATCAAATACAAGTCGTTTCAAGACTTTTGGAAAAACAGGTAAACGTGAACTGGTCCAGAATTTGAGAATACGTCGGGATCAGATTTTTTATAGATTGGAATAACTTTAGCTGTTTTGTTTTTTACCGGAACAATACCAGTTAACAGTGATAAGTTAAAATAGTTGTTAATGTTTAGCAATTTCATAGCCCATCTCTTTTATTATAAAGTTGCCAATATTATCATAACCCTCACTTTTTATTGGTTCAGCTTGCCAATTATCTTTATAATATCTAATTCAGTGCAATCGGTTTCATGACCAAACTGGAAGGCATCCATATCGGGAGTATCATAATAGTTTTTACCATTGTTTTGAATGGCTTAAGCAAGATTGGGACCCACATTAACAAAAAAGTCGTTAAACATTGATTTGCTATGTTTTTTGATAGTCGATATAATGTTGCCTCTATCATCTTTAAATTTGCACTTCTGTGAAGGTTTTTTAATAACCTTTACCAATGAATAGAGTTAATTTCTTTCCATGTTGCTCTCTCTCATGTTGGTTTTTAGCCTTTTCCGAATTCGTACGTAAGTACATTCTCTTTGATTTACGTATTAGCGTTTTTAATTTATTTCTATAAGTCTTAAATTTTTGAATTCCCCCTCAGTTGGATTTGTACATTATATGTTTATAATACAATTTGTTTTTTCTTATTTAGGCTCTTAAGTAAAACCTTTGGTGATCCATGGTGAGATCGGATCTTTTTTTCCTATTGACCCCCTGCATTTTTTGAGCGGGAATGCATTCAATCATTAAAACTTAAATGTTTCTATGATTAATTATAGTCATAATTTGACATCATCGTTGTTAAGAATTTCTTTCCCATTTGACATCTGACATCTTTGTTTTAAACTTGCTCCATTGTCATTACGGTTTCTTTGTAAATAAAATTTTGATTACTACTCTTTTGATAAGCGATATCGACATCAATTGTTAAAACAGTCGGAAAGTGATCACTAACATCGGTTACAATAATGAGTATGAATTATATCTCATTATTTGTCAGAATTTGTCGCGCAATGTCCGGCTAATGTGGCAAAGTATAAATATATCACGGCCCAGATGCTTGATAATTAATACCAACTCAAAAATACTCTGTAACTCTCCTTGGAACTTCCTAACTGTGCTTTAGGGTCCCTGTGAACGACAACCCAAAACATTGACTACCAACAGTGTACACGTGATCATGGTATGAAATTCGGGGCCATTTGACATATCTGAACGAAACAAATTCGTTTCTATTAAGTATACAGGCCTAAACTGGCTAAACATCAACATTCCCTTGCAATACCAGATATATGTTGGGATTACATACATATAGAGTTGTCAGGTGTCACATTTTGGGTGTCACATTGGTGATCCATGAATAAAGTGACTCACGAATCACCTGACAGTTTTGAGAATATGCTGTTGAAAACCTTGACCTAAAAAACATACACTTGTCACCAAATCTCCATCTAGGTGCTGTATAGTATGAGGTATAAAGGATTTTTGCCTTTTAAATAAAGTATTTGTAGACTATCTGAGAAAATAGTGGCGTAATTAAAACCTTCCCTTAACTTTTATATCATCTGACAATTTTGTAAATTAGTTTTATTGAACTCCTCCTTGACCCTGAAATCTTTAAGTTGACACCACAACCATCTTCCTAGGCTGTATTATAAAATGTCAGGTCCGGTGTCAATACTACTATGTCAGCCATCTTTGAAAAATATGCGTTATGTATTGCAAATTACTATTATGTTAATCTTTCTTTGCTCTATTATGGTATTTTGATTTTATTATTATTATTATTGTAATTATTTTGTTGTATTTTCTACATTATTGTATATTCACGGGAATGAGGTGAGAATAAAATGAACTTGACTTTAACTTGAAATTTCGTTTTTGCAATGTTTAGTTGCCAAATGTTAAAAAGTTGTGCAGATGTTTGCTTTGAAAGTAATGCAAGGTCCCGGGATTGGCAAACGATTTTGTCATCAGCTTTTTTAAAGCTATGTTGTTGAAAACATCAACGTTGTCGAGTTGCTTTCTTTGCAAACCTTATCGTGCACTAATAATGCATTGATAAGTGCCAAGAGAAAGGAGAATCGCGCCCTAGATTTTACTGAATGATCCATCCAAAGAATAACACATTTCATGTAACCAATATCTAATTTCTGTTAACGTCATGGTTCACAGTCATGGTTGGTATACTCAAAGGAATCTTTAAATATCTGTAAATAATCGTAGCACAATCTCAGATTTTTGGAATAAATCTGCCTTTCTTTGACTAAAACATCTTCAAAGATAAATTGAAAGATAGTTGCTAAGGATGAATGACGCGGCGTTTCTATATTAATTTTGTTAATGGTTGTAGCTTGAAATATGGGAATTTTGCATAGAAACCGGGCACTAGAGCTATCAAAGGTAAAGGAAAAATCTATTAAGCCTAAAAGTCGTAAGTTTCAACGTTGTAGCGACATCTACCCTGTTTAAAACTACATTTTAAAGAAAAATCACAATTTCCACGCGGCATACTTTCTTCAGTTCGCGCATAGTGTAACTACTTAAATTAACAATCCAATCGGGTGTCAAATTTATTGTGCTCAATTATTTGCCTTATTTTTATCACGAATAAAATAGACTTTCAACAGCTGTGTGGAACCTATGCCCATTGCAATAACCGAATCAGGAATGGATGGTTCAAAATACAGCTGTTCGTTTTACTCAAACGTAATTGCTCTGATCGTGTAAGCAGTCAAAGCACGCTTTTATCGTAGCAGTCTTCATTCATACTCCAGTATTATTACAGTCAGTAGACTTTAACAACCAAGAAGACGTGTAACATACACCGCAATGTATAGGTCATAGAGGGTGACAAAAGTCATCCGCAAAATTCTATTAGGTCTGCATGTAGAATTCCTGTTATTATATCTATATGCATGGCACACCCTATACAAACTTAATTCCTGAGTACGATGCCAACATACTTTTGTGACTAGACAGAACATAAAACGCGGGTATATAGTCGTATCCTTCAACCGGGTATTCAACGTTATTGGCATATTTAAAGGTTATCCCGCTGTTGCAGCATAAAATGACTTTTGAGTTCTTTTGAGTTCTTCTAGCAGTCGATGATTTTTTTTTGCCAAAGCACAATCTAACCAACAGCTTATATTTGAGTACCAGATACTTGCGATGGGACCCGCACTGTTTATATATTTAAATATGGAAACTCGTGTATTTTGCCATCTCAGCAGAAATATTTATTTCATTAATAGGATAGGCCTATCTATTTCATTTTTCCTTATATCGTGTCTTTTATAGGTCTAACTTATAATCAAACTTCTGTTATGAACAAAGATTAAAACACGAAAAGCGTGAAAGTGGCGCCATTTTTAAATATATCAATGAACGCAATCATCGAGAAAAGGCTTATTTGTGTAGCCACACCAAACATTGATGGCTTAAGGATATGTAAAGGGACTAGTCACATTTTATCATGCTCCATGTTTCATACTAGTCAATTATTATAACATCATAAATTCATACCCCATTTCACCTATCATATCACAGCGGGCTCTGATGGTACAATGAACAAAATCAGTATACTATAACATAAACATATATACAAACAACAAAGAGTCAGTGTGGAAAGAGATGCGTTTTCATATTTTTATTAAAACAAATTTGACAGTTTCAAATGATACGAAGAGTATAGGGGTAGAAATATAGGGTGGAAATTGTTTGTTGTACAATTTTTGACCCTATACAATTTATAGGGAACCCAAAAAATAAGCTGAAACTGGATAATTTATATGGACACCCCGAAAAATTGGTGTTCGATGTCCGAGGTGCATAGGATATTTTAAGCTTAGAAAGAGTGATATGCGAATTTAGCATCACCAAAAACATTGAAATTGTTTTAAAACATGTTCAAATTATTGGAAACTTATTAGAAGTAGAATATTTCTTTAAACGACTTTCGTCAAGATTTACAATGACTACAAAAAGTGCATGGCAATGAAATTGCCTCGTTGATGAATTTGAAAACATATTTATTTCATACAAAAGTAATAATAATTATCGCATAGAAATTATTAAGTGGTGTTTCTTTAGTTTGAATAAGAAAGTGTTAACTTTGATGAACCATTTTTGTTGGTGGAGTAAATGGGTGGAACATGACTTCTAATGTGTAATAAAGTAAGCAAGATATATCACTTTTTTTCGTTCTTTGTTTCTTTCTTCATTATCGTGATGACTTAGCGTTAATTACCAGGCACGCCTCAAAATACAACTTACGATAACAAAAAGGTTCAAATCAATTTTATTCCAATTTATTTAAGATAGTGATGATCAGATAATTTTGCTGGTTCCCCATATCAGTTTGCCCCGGGACACATATACTGTCTTCACAGATACTCAGATAGACCTGCGTCAAAATATTGAATCGCTGAAGACCATCTGGCTAACCTAATTCTGCCCGAGGCTCACAGGGGTGCCACTATTGTCACGGTGTAGGGAACTTTATTCACAATTTATATCTGAAATCTAATAGTTGGATAATTTGTTATCTTAAAATTCTTGTGAGTTCTTAATTGATATAGTTTCATAAACAGAACGTCAACAATCGTTTCCCAAATCTGCCTGCTTTTAGAAAATTAGGGTTTGAAAATGCAATGTTGTGAGCGACCGGATCATGTGACCTTTGTCACTACGTCAGCCTGCAGAGTTTGAAGTACTACAAAACCGGGTTACTGAAGTCCGTCATTCCATAGTACAGTATCGTGGGGTGAATTCTACGCATTCGCTGCATGCTGTAGTTAGCCCATCACCGGCCGGTTAAACCAGACATAATAAACGAAGCACTCGTGTCTAGGTGCTGTTGCTGCCCCTTCAAAATCTTGTAACAGGTGAAGAAGTTTGCGAAGGATTTATGCACATACCAAGGCAGTCCGTGTTTCAGCCGTCCTCTTACTGTACTCACTGCTTTCCAAAACGAAGAAAACATTTTGTGTCAAAATTACTTGGGTCTTCATCGGACAGTGATATCAATTCGACAATCGCAGTAAGAGCAATTGCATCCAATTGATTCCAACGAAAGGAAGTGCCTTTGTTCATTGAAGTCTCCTATCTATCTACTACTGCAGCATTATGGCTACGCAAGCTGAACATGCTCCAAATGGTCCTGCTGATGTGAGACTCAATGGCCCGACAGGAGCAGATAGCAACCAAATATACCAGACGGATACCATCCAAGTAGAGATGACAGAAGTTGATGAGCGTGATGGTGGTATCGCTGACAAGGACAAGAAGGAAGATGAAGTGAAAGTGGTAGAAGTGGAAGAGGAAGAAGAGATAGAAAGAGAAGGATGGGGAAACAAACTTGACTTTATTATGGCATGTATTGGATATGCTGTAGGACTTGGGAATGTTTGGAGATTTCCTTATCTCTGCTACAAAAATGGCGGTGGTAAGTTTAAAAGGCCTACACATTACATAAGCATAAATTATAAGGCACCGTGATCAAAGTGCATGATAAATTAATAATACCAACAATAATACAAAGTGATAGCGTTTCATCTTTTTGAGTTTCTTGAGCCTCTTTGTCCCACTCCAAAGAGTGGGATGGGGACAGCAGTTGGCCATGTCATTTCCCTAATTATAACTTATGAAAGAAAGTAGCGTAGTACTCCAAAGATTCTTTGTATGAGTACGGCATATAGCTTTTTTACAGGTTTTGTAAAATTGTCAAAACAATTTTCAAATACCATGTTTCAACAGAATTACATTCCCCACTAAGATATCATTTGATTGATTCTACTGACCTATATATCATTGAAAGCAAACTATACATACTTAAAGAACGGAGGCATTTTGACCCCGTTAAGTCGACAATGCATCGACTAAAAATAGGGTTATTTTTTACCACTTTTGTGGTAAAAAATGTAAAATCACCGAGGTGTAAAGTGACCTTTTTGTGGTAATACGTTTGACCTAATTTTTTAGTCGGTGCATATGAGTTTATTTGTGTATAGTTGATGACCAAAAAATACACGTTTCACATATTTGGTTTTGTTTAAGCTCGAAAAAGATGTTTAAATAGTAAATTGTGAATATGAATATAAGGTGCCATGCGGAATCGAAAATCAAGACTGAAGATCTCGTGGCGCGAGTTTAAGTAGCGGGCATGAACTTGAAATTGCTTTGGCACACGACCATTATTTCCGAATTCCGCCAACTTAAATTACGAAGCTTAATGTTGTATAAGATATATGTTCCCAAGTTATTAAGTCTGATAGATTTTATGAATGTATGCAGAGTAGCTGTTAAGTCCTTTTATAGCAAGCTTTTGCCGTCGTTGATATGAACCATGGACAGCACGCACGTATGTCATCTAGATATAAATCGGTGAATTGATACCGATAATAAACCATTAAAGGTGAATACAATTCCATGGCGATATCCGTTAAGAGTACAGGTTGTCATGTGAATCGTTAGAGATGAAAAACTCTTAAAATGCAAGTTTGTGATCAGTACTGTAAATTTATCCATGTTTAATCACTAACGATTCACATCAGTACCTGTACAAAAACCTCTATTGGAAGCAATGCATTGTGGGAAGCTACTGAAATCTTCTCTTATATCCGTTAGTCAAGTAATCGTAAGATTCAATTAACATAGACGGTACAAAGTCTCAATCAGCAGTTTGAAATGTCTAATTAATGAAAATTTTAAGAGAACCGTACATTTGCCAGGTAAAAATCAATTTGTGAAAGGGAAATTGTTTTAATAAGGACGATATTTTAATTGGGGTAATAGGAATAATAATTGAGTTTCAATATCAATATTTACATCACAGAGAGGTGGAAAATTACCAGGGTTTGCAAAAAGATGCATATCGTTATCAAAGTGCAAACACTTGAGGCTGGGTCTGAGGTTCAAAAGGTCCACCACGCCCGTTAATATTAACTATGTATCAATATATACATTATCTTTATTCTTGTCCTGTGACATTAGTACCAAGAGGATATATGTCTACGATATATATCTACGATTTTGGTGAAGAAAGTATTTCTTTTTCGTCATACAAAATGTAATATAGTTTTGTTTACGTTATCTGAACTCTTTTTTGTTTTTCTTTTGGTGGGATCATGTAACATTTGTTGGATAACTTGGGCGTGTTTTGATGATCTAATGTTTACCTTTTCACAAAGTTGCAGGCGGACTCTCTCACAATAAAGACATGTATTAAATAGAGCTATCTGCTGCAGTCGGCAAGATAACATTGAAGATAATATTGCAATCAGTTATACTGACGTACAAAACCTCCGGTTCACAGGTGGACTACTTCCCAAACTTGGTTTCGAACAAGGTTTTATACCACTGAATTAAGTAAAACCATACAAGTAATTGATAAATACAATCTGCATTTGTGGAGGCATCCCCCATATTTGGTCTTAATGGCGAATTAGCCATAGCCACCAACAAGTGTACTGTGAAATATCTGCGGAGCTCCACTCAATATGGGTTACCAGATCATTGGAACCATTCCACCGCTGATAACAATGACCACTTGTCATTACGATATTGCCTCCACAGATATATTTATCGACAAAAACATATCGTGGTCTCCACCTAAAGTGGATAAATTCAGAACAAACCGTAATTCAGAAAGATCAATCAATAACAAAAGCATATAGACTCGTTCAATGTGCCTACTTGATACGAACACAAGAAGTTATTAAAGATGCAAAACCAGCAAAGACTAGGCTTGTTTCGCCTCATTTAAATGCATTTCTCATGCTGACTATGAATATACCCCGGAAAAGAAATAAGTTTGACCTTTTTGAAACATAAATGGACAAATATTGATCTTTGAGCGAGTGTAGTCGCTTGCCGTGTTCAACGGATTAAGGAGGGGGATCAAGGGGGGGATACACAGGGGTCATTTTTTTTAAATTGATTTACTTATGTTGAAACGTATATGGTATTATTTGTCTAACCATAAGGATTCCAAAAAGGCATAGTTTGTACTATCTGCAGCCTAACGTTTGGAGTTATAGGCTTATAGGCTATCAACATCAAAAATCAATAAAAAAGGGTCACTTTCAGTTGTACAAGGGTCAAATTGTAAATTTGTTCAGATTTGGATTTTCAAAAAAAATGGTGCAAATTATTGATGGAGCTCGTAGGATTAAAATAAGGATTAGTTTTGAGTGTCTTACATTGTTACTTACCAAAGTAGGGGAAAACAAGGTCATGCCCCATTGAATGCATTATTTTTAACCTGTAACTCTAAGACTAGTACAAACTATAGACAGTACAAACTATAACTTTTTGGAATCCTTATGATTAGACAAATAGCGTGGTATACTTTTCAATGGGATTGGATTAATTTAAACTTTGACCCCTGTGTGATCTTCGTCTAGATTACGCTCCTTAGAGTACTATTTGCAGCACTTAAGAATCGCGTTTCAGGGGTCTCTGTCAGGCTGTCAACATATTAAATCGCTCAAACCTTTTGTACTCAAGATGTGTTACAAATGTCTACAAGCTCCCGATTATAATAGACACACAATGCTATAGAAACACAAGGGCATAGAGACATAGTGTAAAAGAAACAACGTCATAGAGTACACTCTAAAAAGTTGGGTAAACTAGGGAACAAGGTTTGGTAAAACTTTAAACAATAATTGTTTAATTTTACATTATCTGGGCTAAACGGTTCCTAGGTTATCTACTTAATGTGAATATAACCTACCAAAATATTCTATAGAGTTACCCAACTTTTTAGTGTGTAATGACGGCTGCTTCATACAGGGCGTATCTTATTATACGCCTATATGCAAACATGACTGACAGCCGTTTTTTAATATATTGTGTATCTGTGAGATTATCTTTCAGTATCATTAGAGAGGTTGCGATTGGGCGTATGCCTTTCGCCTTCTGATAACTACGCATAATGGAGGCAAACGCGTCATCGGCGTATTGAATCTTCGCAACCTCTCAATTGTGTTTGCCTGTGCGTCTCGATGACTATAACATTTTAATGACTTTTGTGTTTCTATAGAATTGTGTCTCTAGTACGTATCTCTATTACATTTTTTATATTGTATTTATACGCCTTTGTGGTATAACATTGTAACTCTATGACTTTGATATGGATATGATAGTTTTGCTTTCTTCCTTAAATAACATTCAAGTCTAAATGTTTAGATAACACGTGAAGATAATCTACTTACGTAGGAACTGCCGTTAAATGTAATGAAATGGATGTATTATATAATCACTACTAGCGTATTTTGTGTATACAGCTTCACATATTTTGGTTCCTATACCAATAGTGTTGATTAGAATTCCCGCCACTTGTGGGAGTGCCCCATTCACCATCATAGAACAACACTGACATGGACATAGCTGACAGGTCTGTAAAATGTGTTTGTGAATTCATTTAAGATGATTCTCTCCTGGGTTGATACAAAATAATTTGCCCAATATTTTAAAATATTGACACAATTCTGAACCCCATCTGTCCAAAATAATTAATCCAACGCAACTTGTTTTAAAGTGCAACAAGATATTTTTAGGCACCCAAAATTGTGTCGAATAGTATTTCAAACAGATTAGACACTCAATAGATTTCTTCCTTGTATATGCTACAGAAATGTCTTAAAAGAGAAAAATGGTGATTTTATGTTGCTTATATACAATAGAAAACATATGGCTGAATTTGTTATTTGCTCCTATACAATTAAGAAATTGCAATTTTTTGTACCCAAGAACATGTCTCAGCTTAACCTTTCAGATGTGGATATTGTTTGATCGAAAGCTTTACATCATGGCACAATAAGACTTTCGATTTGTTAGGATCCCCTGATGTGTGAAATTTCTCGTTGGACCTTTAAGTTTTAATTTACCAACGTATTCTTCATTTTGCGATTTTTATCAATATAATTTGTTATATCGTGTTTAGTGTGGGTTAAATTTGAATCAAAAAACCGATAGGATCTATTGGTCTTTAAAATACTTTAAATGTTTTAAAGAGATTCTTTATCAACGTTTCCTTTGAAACAACACAGATGTTTTGGATGGCTACTGGACGTATTGTTTTTTATGACTTTTTAATTTAAGTTTGTTTGTTAGAGTTTTTTTTATTGCACCATTGCATGGGTTCTACATTTTGCAATTACTTACTTTTACTTGGGACAATTTGCGTTTGATTCTAAGTAAATTTTCCTTTGAATTTGATATCTGATAAATAAATAATTATAATATTATATACAGGCTCGGAAAAAACTGGCGACTTGAATTAAATAAAGACAAAAATACAAAACGGGGGTCTCGACCGCGGTCCCTATCGCTTCTAGCTTGAAATATACCACTGGGCCACAGAGAACTTTGTTAACGTGGATACCAGCGAAACGAGCGCTAATGCTTTCTGTCTTCATTTCAAAGTTTTCAAGCGGTCGTATTATTATTAGACCTGTATTTTTGAGGGGTGGACCGATTATGCATGGATGCTAGCAGAACCTTTGACTAGCGAACCTCATCAATGCACGGAGGATCAGTAAATTATACAACCCCTTCTAAAATATATATTACGGCCGCTTGAAACTCTGAAAATAAGACAGAAATGATTACTCTCGTTCACTGGTTATCCACATAAGCACAGTCCACTGTGGTCCGGTGGTATTTTCATGCCTAGTAAGCGAGAGGACCGGGGTCGATACAGTGTATTTTCGTCTTTATTGAATTCAATGCTCGCCAGTTCTCCGAGCCTCTTAGTTTATAGTGGGTAGAAGGGGTCACGTGCACCCCCCTTAACTATATTCTAATCGATGTCACTATATCAGAAAAAACGCCTAGAAACGATTAGCTATGTTAAAAAATTCAAAAATTGTTCCCATCTACCATTTTTTAACCTATCTCAACACAAGAAACACAAAGTTGTTCCTGCCGTATTCCGGAGCCATTGTGAACTCTTGTCCCCCCCCCCCCCCCCCCCCCCCCCCCCCCCCCCCCCCCGACACATTTGTTGATTATACTTGGCTTCTGATCCAAGATTCAGCCAACATGGCCGGATCGCAATGATCTGTAAAACATAAAAATGATGTATGCTGTAATATTTAATTATATAGTCCAAAATAATAATATAATTATAAATTTGAAGTAAGAGATATATTTTTTGACCACAAGAAACTCATATCTATCTTGTTTGCATGATATGCATTCTTAAATTCAATGCAACGACCAATTTCTCCCCATCAATAATCTTTTGAACCCAGGAAAATTGCCTTATAACTGGATATGTCATCTCACAATAATAATAAAAGTCTTAATTAAAGTATGAGATATATGTGTTTGACCAGTATAAACACACAGCTGGCAATTTTGTTTGTTAAAATTTAAGATGGCGGTCAATATGGCCACATTCAAACAATTTAAACCTTAAAGATTACCATATTTTTGTCATATATCTAGACATAGCACCCAGAAAGAATGATGAACGTGCAAATTAGAATATGTCTAATATCATTAGTAACTCATAACTGCTACTTTTGTTTCAGTATTATTTCTTAAATTCAAGATGTCGGCTACTAAAGCCGCTTTCAAGATTTTTGAACTCGGTGATATTAGCCGCCATCTTGATTTTCAAATAAGTCAACCCAACAAAAATAACAGCTTTGAGTTTTAATTGCTCAAATTGCTTAATTTCTCATACTTTATTTCACATTTTCATCCTATTTTGGGGACAATATAAGGTAATTTCTATGTTTTAACACATGTTGAAGGCGGACAAATTGGCCACCATATTGAATGTTAAATATACTCACTGAGCAAAAAAGGCAGATATGAGTTTCTAATAGTCGAAGACATATATTATATACGACTAAATAATACAGGCATTTAGCACTTTTATACTTTGTAAATCTTTGAGGCGGCCATGTTGGCTACCATCTTGGATCCGAATCAAAACAACAATACAAATATGCATGGAAAGTGGTCATAATGGCTCTAGAAGAACAATTTCTGTTTCTTGTTGTTGAGATGCGGCGAAAACTATATTTTTCTGTAATGGCGATCCTAATTTGCATAAATTTACCGAAAAATGGCGCGTGGGACAATTTTTGATATTTTTAACATGGCTAATCGTTTTCTATGCATTTTTTCTGATATAGAGACATTGATTAGAAATTGATTTCAGGGGGGTGCACGAGACCCCCTTCTACCCACTAAACTATATATATATATATATAATATTTGTCTTATCACTTTCTCGGGTTGTATTTTCCTGGATTTTATTTTCCTCACATTTCCCCTAGACTTCCTTTCCGAACATTTCCCCTGGGTTTCTTTTCCCCTTTCTCTCATTTCTCCTAGGTTTCTTTTCCTAACATTTCTCCTAGGTTTCTTTCCCTCACATTTCCTCTAGGCTTCTTTCCTCACGTTTCTCCTAGATTCCTTTTTCCTCACATTTCCCCAAGGTTTCTTTTCATCACATTTCCCCTGAGTTTGTATTCCTCACGTTTCCCCTAGGTTTCCTTACCTAGAGGTCCACTAACCTGCCAAAATGGCTATTAAGAGAACTCTTTGCCCATCTTTTCTCCGTCTTTTCTATTTTCCTTTCCCTTATTTTCCTCTTTGCTCCTTCTTTCCCGTTTTCCTCTTTCCTTTTTCTTTATTTTTCCCTCAAGATTTTTGCGCTTTCATTTTTGTACCCTTTTGTCTCATTTCTCAATTTCAGCTCTCATTTCCTGTGAGCGGCGCTCCCAGTTCCCGCACTTTTTGCACCCCTGCTGACCACGTCCATCTCCTCCACGGACCCGTTGGTGGGAGCACACAAAGGCTATATATAGTAGATTTCATTTACTTCTAAGAGGCCATTTTGGGATAACATGCCATTTTTGCTCGCGCTTGGCGCGCGTATTTCTAAAGGTAGGGCCCTGGGTTGCCATCTACCCTTGGGCTGAGGCCCACTCTCATGGGCCCTGCTCTTTGTCAATTAATGCAATCTCAAGATACAAAAATGTCTTTAAATAATGATGGTATTCTGACGCACCTTGAAACATTCGAGTTTTCCTGTAGATGTAGACTAATTTTCTAAGAACCTACAGCACTACTTCGAAAGTATCTCATGAGTTTTGCAAAAAAATTAAAATGCTTCACGATCTTCGTTCTATAAACATCCAAGATGTTTTAAATAAATGGAATTGAATTGTAATATAAGTTCATTTTAGCATGTTTGAATATTTTTCTTAGCTGGACCCACTCTTTAAAAAGAAATACACCCATTCAAAAAATCCAAAACCTCTTACATTGTTTATATGAATATGATGAAGCCCTTCTGGAATACATTTGTTGGATTAAGGTGCACCAGGATATTACAAGTGAACTTTAACAACCTAAGCCCTGCAGTCCAGAAACATAAAGAAACACATCCTCTAAATACCGTGCACGTGGTCTGAGTACTATCAAACGCCATTCACGTGGTGCAAAAATGTGGGGAAATAATATGCATAGACTCGCTAACTATGTGAAACAATTTAAGCGCAATGGGGTATTTAAGGGTTTGCATGGGTGGTGGATGTGTTGCTTCCAACGCCCACAGAGTACTGACCTTAACTTTTTACTTTTTTCGGACCACACTTGTAAAAATTAACCGCGGGAAATAGTTTCATTGACTAGATGTGGTTTTAGACAAGTACTTTTGATTTGTTTATGTTGAACTTCAATTTATGACAGATCTCCTAATTTCTTCCTTCCGCTCCTTATCCTTCTCTGTTTCTATTTAAAAGCTAACGCAGAGATTTTGAAATATATTTTTGTGTAGTAATTAAAAAATAGTCATCTAGAAACTAAAGATAGTCACCTAAAATGCTTAATCTAAAGTTAGGCATTCGTTTTCCTGCAGTAAACATTTATGTACCGTATAACAGTGCCAGATGCATGTAGAACAAAAATTCCGGATCCGGAATTTTATGACAAAGTTGTGATTTTCTATATGAAGGACTTCGGTTTGAGCTAAGTTATTTCATACAGTGATTTATATGGACAAGCATTATGTATTATGCAAAAAACATGATATGTTTGAAAATTGAGTGAAATGTTAGTTGTTTTAACATAATGTCTGTCCGTCTATTCTTGATGAAATGTTTTTTTGTTGATTTGTACTGATATAAGCGGTATGATTATGGCCCACCCTTACAGATTACTCTTTCTAAACCTATGGTTCAACCACTGTTAGTTCAACCAAACATCGGCGTCCCTACAATAAACTACAATCACCTCAGTGCCAAAAAATCCTGGTGATCTAATCTTACTTACTAATTTGTCTCTAACATAAGGCAATGAAAATCTTTCTTCAAGAAAGACGAAAATTGCATTTTATTATATCCTGGAGCGATTTCCTGAAGAAATAGATGTGGGGGCACGGCTGTAAGCCCCATATGGTAATTGGAAACAACAGGCTTTCTTTGACAGTGGACTTTTAAAGAGAGAATCTTTGGATTGCTAGAGAACGCATTTGATCACAAAAGATACAATTAAAAGTTGAAGTCTTTGGGTGAAAAGTGCCACATTTCCCCCAAAATGTGGGTGACAATGGAAAATGTTTAAACATGAATGGTCTTTTGATGATAAATAACACTACAAATGCACATATAACATTCGAATGTACATTCAATATGTCTCCAAATGAGAAGGACTACTTTCGGTACGCTTCAGTACCTTTGCTGTAGTTAGTCTTTAAAGGAGAATGGCCCGATTTAAGTATATGAAAATTTCATCTTGATAGATTGGCCTTCACCCCAAAACTCAATCTGTAAAGTTTCGCGCCGATATTTCAATCCGTTTTGATGTGAGAGCTAAAAACGTGATTTTGTAAGCCCCATATGAGAGTACTATGTAAAATAATATTGGTCGACCAAAAAGGGGCACATTTTCACTCATAACTTTCAAACCAAACATCCTTTAGCCCTAAGATTTCACAGGGTAAATTAGAAAAATAGTAGCTTTCTTCTGATCCCAAAATTTTGGCCACTTCCGGTAAAATCTGGGGTTATGGGGACGAGGCTACTATCGATCGGGCCATGGACCTTTAAGAAATTTGTAAGAGCTTTTAAAGAAAATGATCAGAACTTAAAGACGTTATCCCGGAAAACATTAAAGCAATCAAGACCTAATGTAATTTTGTCTTTTTAAGTAATCGATTTTCATGTGTTTGTTCATAGTTCAGAAATTAACAGCAGCCTTGTTTGAACGCTTTTTTCCGGTTGCTAATTTCTCATTCCATACTTCCAATCTCTCTATTTATGTGCGGAGTACCTATATTCATGATGGAATATCATGGGTCAGCTCTTACAAAACTGGAGGCATCCAGTTGGTATGAAATATCTTCCCTATACTAAAAGGTATGTGCTTATCTGTAAGAACTTACGTATTAGGCCATATTTTTTTAATGTCTCATATAATAAGAAACAATATGTACTATTTTGTGTAAGAAATGAAAGCCTTTCTTTTCATTCTTTTCTGACAAATTGGACTCATCGCAAAGGGCTATGCCACATAAATGATTTACATACGTACATGCGTGCAGGTATGTGAGACAAACATTCAAACTCGAAAACTGACTCTAAATCGTAGGCTAAGTCTAAATTGTACATAAACGTAGCTTTCTTTTATAGATTCCAAAAAGCGTTTGAGAGTCGCGTGCTCTAATCTAAATCCAATTACCTTATAAGTCATAAACTCCGCTATCACTAATATAAATATTAAAGGCCATAATTATTTAATATATTGAGAGTGTTAATACGTCAGGAGCAAAATTGTTTTCAAACTTCGTAGAGTAAAAAACTTTTCTTTCAACCACAACGATCTCGAAAGCACTAATACGTTTTTATATGCCCTAGAATTTAAATTGCCTCCCTTTAATACATATACGAGGTTATGGCTTTAAATTAGTCATGCATTCATTGATTCGATTTCCTCTTTTTGTATCACAACACAGATGTGGGTATAACATCCCAATCCAAATTATATTTTTGTTTAATTTACTGATTGGTATCGGCTTTCTAGGGCAACGACAGGTACTTCCTGTCTACGAGCCGTATCATGATGATCTCCGGATATTATATTGATCTGGAATATAAAAGCATAAACCAAAATACATACGTTATATTAACCGTGATATAGCAATTTAATTACAAGGCGGCCCGCAGGGCGCCTTGTTCCTGTTTTTTGATGCGTTCTTTCCTCCTTCTTCTGGCAACATTTCACTGCTCTAGCTCAGTCATGTTTTGACGTATTCTTACCAGACTTACACCGATGACCGCTGGAGGCTCCCCTTTATGTCCTATGACTTGCCCCTGTCGGGGTCACTCTAGGGGTCCCAGGGTCAAAAGTGTCATATCCTTTAAAATTTTCAGCGCCTACATCTTGACATGCACGTACGTGACTCATGCATATGAGTACTTGAGATCCTTCACAAAGTTATGGGTTGAGAGGTCCATCGGGGGTCATTAAGGGCACTTCCGGTCCTTAATTTAAAATCATTCAAAAATTCTTCCAAAAATAAGCTACTGCTATATGCAACCGTTGCATGGTCACGTGCCTCTACATATGAAGCAGCTTGAGACCATTCACAACGTTGTGTCGCCATGGGGTCAAGGTCATTAAGGGGAACTTCCGGTCAAAACATCAAAATATTTCCAAAATATTCAAAAATTTTATATCTCAAAACCCAAACATCGTACAGTGACTTAACTTAACATATCCTGCTTTCATGTTACCTGTTTGTTGCAAGTATTTTTATTTTGGAGGTCAAAGGTCTTACAGGTCATTTCCGGTTGTAAGGTAAAATAATATCAAGAATTTTTATCTCCAGAACTACGCACAGTAGAATTTTTTTATTTGCATTGAACATGCATTTTTGTTTTGTGTATCGAGGTTTTTTTTATAACCGGGATCAAAGGTATTAAAGGTCAAAGATCAATTTTGCTAAAAAATGTAAAAATCGACCATTGGATTTATCTCAGCCTATATAGGACAGATAAAGCCCGCTTTACTACAGTGATGTAACATTACTATAAGACTAGTTCATTCTAGTCTCGATCTGACCCCAAAGGTCAAAGAACAAGGTCAAAGGTCAAAATTTACAAACAGCTTCCGATTGACTGAAATTTGACAGGAATAATCCGTGGGATAACGTAAATACAGAAAAATTTCAGGTGACCCTATTCGTGACCCAGGGGTCACTTATAGAGGTGCCAAAGGTCAAATCCCAGACATGCTTGGTTTGAGTTGAAACTCCCTTAATATTGATCCTTGTAAAGTTGTTCTGTCACTCGTCAACTCACTTAAATGACGTGTGATGTGTCACCCCTGGTGAAGTACGTCAAAGGTCAAGTCCCTCAAGGGGGTCTTATCTGGGATCACCCCTCTGCGAGGTCGCTGTGCCTAGACTGTGCTCGCGTCAGGCGTCCACCCTCCGCCCGTCCTTGTAAAATAGATTCTTCCCAGGTCTAGTTTAATGCTATCTTTTGTTGTACCTCTAACCTCATGAACTTTAACAACTCTAGAGCCACCTCAATCATGACTGAATCTGGTGCTATTGTTTGTAAGACCAAGATCGGACATCGCATTAATGGAGGCACGTATGGCAAAGATAGGACATTGCCCGCGGCGATTGAACTGGTAAAAGATATGGCGTAGAGAACTTAGGGACCGTGTGATAGGACCAATTTCGAAATCGGCGAGGGCTAGTTGGTCATAATACATCTTTATAGTGCTCCAACGAGATGTATGGGTTTTAGGATTAGATTACACGGATTTAGTACCCTTTTCGTATTTTTTAAATAAACAAACATAAAATTCAAACCTTTAAAAAGTTACAAATAATGTTAAAAGCCTCTGTCCAGTATTGAGCGATACTCGTTAGAATAGTAGAATACATTCATGTTCAGTTTAACGTTAGACGTGTCAAGACTTGTGGGGGACCACTTGGCCTTGTACACTCTAAGAACAAATGCGACTACGAACACCCTTTTCCTCTATATTTGGATTTTCCTAAATCCTTTTCGGAAAATGACTAAATCATAGGCAATGCCAATATCCTTAACCACATTTAACCAAAAAATCAAATTCCAAAGATTCGCCCATCCCAGTGGCGTAGCCAGGATTTTGTTGATGGGAGGGGGGCACCGGATTTGTGAAAGTGAATGTACCGACACGGCGTATTGTACTGATAAACAAAAAAAAAAACTCGGCGCGCTGCGCCTGACGTTGCCCCAATTTTTTTTAACCGTCGCCTTCAAAATTTGGAAAAAGGGGATCGGGCATGGAGCACCACTCGTCGCCAAGACAACAAGTTAGTATGACAGTCTTAAAAACCAATATGAAGTGTTACGGTGTTTCTCTCTATTCTCTATTCATGCACCCTCAAAACAACAGCTTTTAGACTAATGTACCGATAAGCCGTTATGTACCAACGGAACATCGCGGTCACCATTCCTTCTCTTTCTGTGGAGAAACCAGGGGAAAAAGTAAATAGGGGGGGGGGGCAAAAGTGAAATTTTGGGGAGGGGAGATTTTTAACAAATTAGGCCAAAAATTGCTGATATTTGCCCAGATTTGGTGATTTTGGGCCCAAAATCGCAGATTTTTGCTAAAAATCCATCATTTTTTCCATCATTTTTGTTTTTTAAAAAAAAAAAAAGGAGGGGGGTGGGGGGCCGGCAAGAAAGACAATGGGGGTATAAATTACCCCCTTCAATGGCGTTCGCCACTGGCCTCCTCGCCTCCCACGCGGCGCGGCTTCGCGATGCCCCTCCCCCAATCCCTTAAAATCTTCCTACGCCAATGCCAATAACCTGACGATCCACCGCAAAAAGGGAGGTCGCGTTATTTTTCTGTTAGATCCTAGTTGAAATTCCCCCCGGAAAAATGCAGGGTCTCTTTTTTTCCGTGATTTTGAAACATGCAAATGCAAAATCGCAGATTCTTGCTAAAAATCCATCAGTTTTCTTCTTGCCGGAGGGGGGAGGGCGCAAGAAAGACATTGGGAGAATTTCCCCCTCTCAATGGCGCCGCCACTGCCTCCATCGCCCTCCCGCACCGCCGCGGCTTCGCGATGCCCCTCCCCCAACCTGAAATCTTCTAAGCCAATGCCAATTACCTGACAGTCACCGCAAAAGGGAGGGTAGCGTTAGTTTTCTTGTTAGATCAAGTTGAAATTCCCCCCCGAAACATGCAAGGGTCCGCTCGTGATTTTTGAAAAATGCAAAATGCAAAATCGCAGATTCTGCTAAAAAATCCATCATTGTTTCTTCTGGCCGGAGGGGGCGGGGCGGCAAAGAAAGGACAATGGGGAGGGAATTCCCCTATCAATGGCAGACAGCCACTGCCCTCAATCGCTCATCCCCACTCGCGACGGCTGCCCGATGCCCCTCCCCAACTAAACTTCCTGAGACATGCCAATACCTGACGATCACCGCAAGAAAAGGGAGGGTAGCGTTATTTTTCTTGTAGATTCTAGGTGAATGAAATTCCCCCTAAATATGCAGGGTCCGTCCGTGATTCTTTGAAAAATGGCAAAAACAATTTGCAGTTACGGGACGTTAGGAACGGAACCCTCGAAGAATGGAACCCTAAAAAAAAATGGTTCTTAAAAATCTGCCCAAAAAGGTTCCTTACAGAAGCATAAAAGTTGCTATACCAGCAGTTAAAGAACTCTTTTTGGTTCAATGAAGAACCTTATGGGTTTTCGCATAGAGAACAAGGTTAAACCTCTTTTTGCCACTTTATTTCTGAGTGCGCAGGTGAGCCGCTGGTAGATTCAAGTACACTTTAAAATTGCAAAAGTTTGACGAGTACACTGTCAATATATATTTAATTGTTCCCTCTTAATGTTTTAGTTTTGTATTTCATTTCTATGACCATTGCTTGATTTTTCTTTTATTACTATTATTCACTAAGTGAAGACTCCCATATCTGTTTTTCTGAGTTGAACAGCTTGCTCTTTTTCACTCCTAAAACTCCTATGGTGTCAATCGAGGGTTATTAATAAGAATCCTTCTCAATTTGGGAAGAAGGTTTGTATATGTTTTTCTAATGAGTTTGAAGGGTGCTGAATCAAATTTTTGACTCCAACCTCTGGGCATGGCGGGGAACATTTGTAAAATAGGGGGTAAAATTAGTACACAGTGGTCAATTTGAAATCAGTCAAATGTGTTTTAAAATGGTACACCATACATTGGTCCGTTATAAGGATATAAAAGGTGTGTAGTTTGTCTAGGTTCTGACCTTTAGTAAGTTTTAAGTTATTATGACAACCCTCTTAAACAAAAAAAAAAAAAAAAAAAAAAAGGTTCAAGGTCCACCCTGGGTAAAAACTACCTGTGCTCCGATTTTTTGTTGAGACTGTTGTTGAGTTTTTCCTCTTCTCTTGCCTTATTTTACATGTTTTATTTTGGTTTGCGTAATTTAGTGGGCACATGTAACAAAGGTCTACCTGTCTGTATTGTACCTGTTGCCCAAAGAATTTAAATGCCTTTTCTGCTTCAGTATGCAAGAGCAATAATTGGACATCAGTTTTCACAAAATCTGAGCATTGGGACATGTTTCCCCTGACCTTGAACCTTATCAAGGCTTAGACCTTGATTTCCCGTACTACTTTTACCCCCGTTATTTACACTTTCCCCACATTTCCCAGAGGTTGGACCCAAATGCTGATTCAGCACCCTTCAAACTATAGAAAAATATCTTAAAACCCTCGTCCTCCCAAACTCTCACTCATTTATAACCCTACTACAAAATCCCAATATCATGATTATGACCGTTAAAGGGGCATTTTCGTGATCCACAGCCCTGCGTCCCCCCCCCCCCGACTTACCGTAAAACTGGTTGAATTTTTATATCATTTGAACCGTTAGCCTTAGTCAATCCATGTGTGACCAATCTTGTTGCGTAACAAATTCGGTCACATCTGTGAGAATTGCATTTTTAATATTTTCTGTCCGTAAACGGACAGCAATTACAGCACATAGCCTAGGGACCGTGGGAACAAGTAATTGCTCATAACACAAACGCAAGATCGGGAATCACTTCAATTTTGAGAAAAGTAGCTTTCTCAAGGAATATCTAGTGGGATCAATGAATAGACCCAAAGGTGCTGGAATCACGAAATGCACCTTTAAGCAGAAAACTTTGCTCGTAGCGCTAGCGACGAAACTATTTTCATCAGGGCGTATAACAAAACATTGGCTTGATTGAGAAGACAGGTAATTTCTGTCACCATTACCCCGAGAATGAAAGACCATCAAAGTGGCTCTTTAAAATCTTTATTCATAGTCTAAATATTAGTCAATATCATTTACTTGATGGCTTCATTTTTGTAAGATAACGGTTTCCCCTTGGATTTTTTAAGAATGCGACGTATATAATATAATTTTAGAGTCCCTGGCAATAATTTCCTTTCTTTGATTTAAAAAAAATTTTATTAGCTTTAATATGGTACAAAGATGAGTACCAACATGACCAGTCTTAGGTCAGTGTCTCTTCGGATGGCTTCCCAAATGGAGGCTTCTATAACCTGCTAGCTGGCCTAAGACTAGGCTTGTTTCTGAATGTTGATTCCCGGTATTGTCATGAAAATGCATATTTTTTTTGACATTTTCCAGAACAAATGCATGTCTGGGCCCTCCTACTCCTCTAAAATGCAAAAGACTGGATTTCACTCTGAAAAGTGACTATAAGGTTCCTCTCCTACAAAGTGTGTGAACCAAAAAATGTCCGCACCTTTCAAACCATCGTTGGCCTCGCCACTGTTAGGGTCTTAGTCATTGGTTCTGGTGGTCTCCGGTTCCATTACCGCGAGTCAAACACTCTGAGGTTCAAGGCTGACTCAGAGATTTTCAAATATATTGTTTGTGTATAATTAAAATGGTGGAGTAGAACTAAAGATCGTCACCTAAAATGCTCAATGCTCAAGTTTAAGAGGAACAGATTTTTCGTTTTGATATCCAGTCACCATTTATGTATATATACAGTGCCATAGGAACTGTGTATACAAAAATTCCGGATTCCGGAATTTTATAACCATTTGTATTTCTATAATGAAGGACTTCGATTGAGCTTAGCTATTTCACACAGTTGTTAGTTTTTTTGAACAAGCATTATGAATATGCAAACAATAACGATTGTTGGAAGTTGAGGACGCCCTCCTCGAAAATCTCTGAGTCCGCCTTTAATTAAGGTGTTTAATTAATCATGGATATAATATAGATATGGTATATGAAGTATAGACCCTATGCAATACGACATCATATCTTGCGATTAACATAAAATCTCCCTTGCCCTAGACGTACGGTGGATACCAAGAGTATAAGAATCACTTTACAACTTGAGCGTCTCTGGAATCAATAACAGTTGGATGTATGCAGTCATTTAATGTGGCGCTCTTAAACACATAAGGATATGCCCTATTGCATTTGGGTCCTATTGGTTAAATATATATAATTCCTCTCCTCCGATTCTCAATTGAACTCTGATAATACTCCGTCCCTTCGGAGGGGTGTTAAAGCAGTTAGTGTCATGTAAAGAGTCCCTCCTGCACATGCACGTATAGTCTGTTTCAAAAGAGTGAGGGTAATTAGCCTGCTTTGGCGGTTCCTGACTCGTTCCGATGTAAAGGGAGATATAATCCGGTTGGAGACATATCCCTGAGATCCTATAACGACAGCGGATAAAGCGTGAAACTATAATGTTGCGTGAAGATTCCACTGAATCGAGTGCCATATTTTTTACCTTGTAGTGACTATAAATTTCTACACCGGTACCTTATGGACCCCATGGAAATACAGCTTTCCTTCCTTTTACGTGCTTTCTTGGGTATCTAATATGACATTGATAAATAATCAAGTCAAATCACATTTTCCGAAAAATTAACCCCAAAGTAATTTTTTAAGATGGAAATTCTTAATTTTTTCTAGTGAGCCCCGTAGTCACTCTTTACAGATAAGATTGAAATGAACTCTTTGTCAATTTAGAGAGTAGAACTAGTCGAATGCGTGCCTCAGAAGGTTAAGAGAAATCATGTAGTCAGCTATGTTTGCACAATATCAAGGCCTTTCGTCAAAGGACTATTAACAATTTAAGTATCTGGTAATAATAGTGCATTAACACGTCCTCTTTATTACAAAGATGTCTTTATAGCTCCAAATCAAAGTTCAATTGAAAGAACTGGTCCCTGAGTTGTTTAACCTTTAGTGGTATATGCAATCAGTCGACCTTAGTCTGCAGCCCAGATTTGTAAAATAAATAATAATGATAAGTAGAGCTTCTTGAATTTCAATACAATCCGAAATTTTACTTGAACATTAACAGGAACGATGCACTGTATTTTTGGATAAATACTTTAAACACTGAGTGGTCAATGCGTCAAATTTCGCTCTGTGCTTTTCAAGTCATATGCCGACTTTTGTTTTGTAAGGTTCACGGGTCTTTTGAAATTATACAATAGATTCAAAGCTTGTTTCAGACATCTTACGCACGACATTTGGCATTCGTCTAGTCCGGGATTCTAGTGTGCCGATCAATATCCGTCTCGGCGATATTTCAAAATCATAATTGCCGACTTTTGTTGTCAAATGGGGGTGAAAACGCAATTCAAAACCAGTCGTCGTCCGTGCTGGACGCTTGACTTTTGATATTGCACGGAATATTAGTCAGTTTGGGTGCTTGTATCCCACATAATGTCACTTCGATACAACCAATCAACGCCAAAATATCATATTGTTTGGCTGTTGGGTTATTGGGGGGGGTTAAATTTTGTTTGTCCTACTACCCATGCCACACAACGAATGAAATGACACATCAGTCGTCTTTGATTTAAATAAACCCGCCTCATACTACATCTTTTCACCTAATGGGCTCGCATTGCATTATGGAAAAAAGTATCTGAGCACAAAGATCCGGTAACACTATTATTACACCTGGCACCTCTAACACATACATTAATTGGTATCACTAGAATTAGTGTATATGCAAAGCGGCACCCACAGTATGTGGAAAAGCGGGGCAGCCATTGCTTCTATTGTTGGTACTCTAGGTTTTCTTTGTGGTCGGCAAAACATGCGAGACGGGAATTTCTAAAGATTACGTAACGCCTCTCTATCTATATAGAACCTCTTTGGTTGTTGTAGGTTTCTCGGGGTCGTTTGAAATTTACATAGATTCACACTTGTTTCGATCCTTTACTTAATCAGCGCCAATTGCTTCATCCAAACAGTGACGACGCACACACAATGGGTACAACGTAGCGTTCATGGCTCATAAAGAACCATGAAGAGAGTAGAAATTCTGAATTTAATCATAGCTCATCTACAAATTAATCAGATTTATTACCTGAATAAAGCCGGCAAGTATCCCCCTGAGATTTTGAACCAGGGACCCATTGTTGAGCTCTTTGGTCCAAAAGGCAAGCTCCCTATCCCTAGAACCACACCAACCTCCCAAGTGCCAACCACAAATTGACGTTGCGGGAAACGCCCTCTTAATCTCTAAAGGTGACTCCAATATATAGAATAATATTTCGTTCAAAATTCAACACGTCAGCCCTCCATGTTTATACAACGTACTTTGAGGCTTGAATATGATAGTCTATATTAATTATAAACCACGTCTAGCTAGATTAAATGGATAAAACTATTGCTCAATATAAAGCAAATTATAACATAAATAATTGATAAATAACATTGGGAAGGCATGTTGGGTCGTAGGGCCATAATGACAATTCATCCAGTGATGAAAATTATGTATTCTCAACATCCAACATTTTGGTAAAAGACAAAAGTCGGTAAGTACACCATAACATAACACTCTAACACACCTAAAGAGAGCACATGGGGTACAGTGCACAAGGATGTGAGTTCGAGCTCCGCCGCGGCCAATGTGCCGTGCCCTTGAGTAAGGCACTTTCCTAAATTACTCCTTTCCACCCAGGTGTAAAAATGAGTACCGGCTAATGCTGGGAAGTTTTACAGACTCGTGTACACGGAGGAGTATGGCCCAAACGCCATGGAAAGAGAGATGGGCACTCCGCGCACGAGCTTGCTTAGCAGGATGCTTTACCTTTTTCTTACCAGACTTTGGTAATACCAAGTCATGCTTTACGGAATAAAGCACATCAAACGTAACATAGTACTGTAGGCCTATGTTTTAACATGCAAAACTCACTCATAAGTCACCCATTAAATTTATTTATTGTTGCATGGATTCCGATTTTCTTTATGCACATCATATCAGCTGATAATTTTTGAGAGCAATAAGCATAGAAATTTCAATCCATCCACTGCTGAGAATAAACTTGTCTTTAGACGGATATATTTGGACTGGCTTATTGTAAATTTGTTATTTATTAAGTATTTATATGATATGTACTCCAAGCAGGATGTTAAGCAGAGGTGATTTATGTATAAAGATATTCCTTCATTATGTATTTTGGGGTTTTCTTTATTGTTCAAAGGTGTTGGTCTATCAGCAGCTACAATCGCCGCCATGTTGAACATCTATTACATCATTATCTGTGCATGGACAATATTCTACTTATTCGCCTCGTTCCAGGATCCTTTACCATGGAGTGACTGCTATAATGACTGGAATAATTACTATTGTAGTGAGCCAGATCTACAAGTAAATTTAACTCTCTTAAATCAAACTGATAAATTCTTCACCATCAATGGAACGTTGTTACCCAAGGAACTTGCAGAATCTCCAGCGCAACAATACTGGGAGTGAGTATGGATTTCTCAATTTGATTGCAATACATTCCAATATATACATATCCAATATCTATTGATAAAAATCAGACTAAGCGCATCAGTTTAACACACGTGTAATGGGGCTCGTCCGGGGCTAGTACTATTGTTCGTCGTCAAACAGAGCATTTAATGTTTTAGTGTATGCATTCCAAGGAGCAATTCAATATTCTAATCTTGACAAAATAAAATATAAAGACCTAAAGGGAGCTAAAGTGGCGCTCAGTGGACTCTTCCCTAGACACCCTGATCTATAAGTCTAGGTAGACATTTCATATAGAAATCCCAAGTATGCCGCAAATGCGGTATTGTCATTGATTCCGTCAAGCGCTACTGCACAACATCATATACAGCGCTTAGCGCTTGACAGAATCAATTATAATACCTCATTTGCATGCATGGGACTTCTATATGAAACTTTTACCTAAGTCAAAGCAATAAAATTGCATTAATACCCACTTTGATGCTTCTATCCAAGCGTTATCCGACTGTGTAGTCTCTATAGGCTGTACGGAATAAAGCGCGACCTCGATAAAACAACTGATGCGTACAGCAGAGTTCTATGGACCTAGGACGCTCACTCATATAGGGCTCGCTATGCTTTTGACAACAGTATAATACCATAGACGTCTCATTTTCCACAGCCTTAACCCGTCCTTTTTTTTTCTTCTTCTTCTTCTTTTTCTTTTTTTGTCTGTTTGTTTTGTTTTTGAGAGTTGTCTGTTTTAGTTTTAATAGTTTTGTCGACATTGTTCGCAAGTGCATCCAATTTGTTCAGTTAAAATAACATTTTAATTTAATTTTCGTTACAGTCGAAAGGTGCTTCGTATTACAGACGGTATCGATGATCTCGGAGGTCTAAACTGGGAACTTGTTGCTTGCTTAGCGCTTGCATGGATTCTGACATATTTATGCATCGTAAAAGGAGTCAAAACTACGGGAAAGGTAAGCTGGTATCTTTTTAGCCATCAGGGTTAACATATGGGTTCGGATAGCCATCAGGGTAAAGCTTCCCTTTTGATAGCATCATGGCCGGGCATCATGGTTAACTATATCCAGTATTTAGAGGGCAGGGCTTGAAGAACGAAAGAAAATACAGAGTAGTACAAATTTGACAGATGGGTTGTCTTTTATGGAATAAACCCTATACGGGTTTTCCGTCCTAAAAGTAGAGGATTGGCATGCTTTGGGTGATGGGCTGTCTTTGGTGAAAAATCAGAATTACTTTGGACTACAGACCTCTCGTTACCCTATGTAACATGTCTTTCAGTTCTGCTACATTTCTACTGCTTTCAGTTGCTTAGGTCGTATTATTAAAAATCATTACTTTAGCAATTCTGAATCATAATTTTGGTCTTTTTTTCAGATTGTATGGTTTACTGCGCTTATTCCATACGTGATCTTATTTTGCCTTCTCATCCGAGGCGTTACATTAGAAGGGGCTGGCGACGGTATTTTCTTTTACATCAATCCAGAATGGGAGCGACTCGCATCACCTGACGTAAGTGTTCATATTATATCCTAAAATGTTATCTTTTTCGGACAACATCCATACTGGAAAAGAAAATATAATCGATTACAATCCAAAGTAGATGGTGTCCAATTGAAAAAGTTAGTTTCAAGAATTGGCTTCAATCGTTACTTCATCGATAATTATTGCCTACTCTGCTTAGCATTACAAAACCTTTACGGTAATGCACCACTAACAAGGATGCCGTGGCTTAAGGCTAACAAATCTTTGGTACAACGCTCTCTGGTATGACATCTTGAAAAATCTGTTTTAAAATGCTAAAAGTGCACTGGTTAATAAGAAAGTTTCATGATTGCCATGGTATACTTAGTACGGTTATAGATGAGAAATCTATTCTTGAAGTTTAGGGGAGAAGGTTTGAAGACGTTTTTCATTAGTTTGAAGGCTGCTGAATCAGATTTTTTTGCTCCAACCTCTGGGAAATGTGGGGGACATTGTAAAATAAGGGGGGTAGGTTAGTACAGGGGTAATTTTGAAATCAAGTCAAATATGTTAAAATGCACATCAATACAATGGCCTCGTTATAAGGATTTTAAAAAGGTATAGTTTGTCTAATTGCTCACCTATAGTTAAACAGGTACAGCCCTATTAAGGTTCAAAGTCATTCTGGGGTAAAACTTACCCAGTGCTTCGATTTTGTTGACACTGGTATAAGGGAACTTCATTAAAATTCTGTCATAAGTGTACCAGGATTTTCACAGTTGAATGAAAGTCAGAACTGTTTTACCTCTATTTATTTTAATCAAATTACACCCTTCTTCCCTTCCGTTTTCTTTCCGTCTAAATCTTTTAGACTCGGCGTTGAAAGGTTGAAAACTAGCAGGCATATGGAAGAGATGTGTCAAACTTGTGTCGACCGATTTTCTGTGAAGAACGTTTTCAATGATAGTATTTGTATTTCTGCATTTTAAATTTTGATATGATTTTTCAGGTCTGGGTCGATGCAGCCACGCAGATCTTCTTTTCTTATGGTGTTGGTATCGGATCACTTATATCGCTTGGAAGTTATAACCCTTTCAGAAATAATTCTCTAATGTAAGTTTCTTACATAACGTATAATTAGTAAAAGAAACCGCCGTGATCAAGGACTGGAAGAAATAGAACTATTTAATGCCAATTCTTATTCGGTGGGCGGGGCGGAGTTTAGTAAGCAAACACGCAATATCATTGGTTGTTACCTATCTAATAATAGACAATATAGACCAATCCTACGATTTGTCCAAGTCGGCCTTAAAATGAAAAAGGGCGCTCTAAACTTCCATATTTGGACCAATTGCTAGTTCAGAGGTCAATCAATGCTGAAAACGAGGAAACGAGGTGACGCTGTGCACCTGGAATATGTTTGTCATAGTGGTTTTTGAGACTAAGTAAAATCGCTAATACGGATCAACGTAGAATGAGACCATGGACATCGTATCTGGCGGGGTTGTACAAGTCAGTACAAGCTTGTCGAATTTGGCCATTCTGTCGCAAGAAAATTACTGCGAACTAGTTAATCGAAAAATCATTCGTCTTGATTTTACTGGTAGAAAAACAATCATACCTAAGGAGTAATTACCGTATTATTTATAAAGAGCTCACTTGCCTAGAAGTTATTATCATCATTCTTGACATTTTCCATGCTAAGAGCATAACACCGATCCTCGTTTTCGGTATCCACTTGACCTATGACCTTGCAATTAGTCCGAATATTGACGGTTAAAGCGCCATCAAAATCATTTTACGACCAACTTTGGCCCTTAAGGCCTCTGGACTCTTCCCGGTTATTCTTTAAATGGGCACGACGACACGCTGATTGCGCTGATACCAATAATTAAAAATGAAACGAGCAAGGCGGACTGCTTGTTTCCGCACTTAACGAGGGTAAATTATGCTATTTTTTGGGAAGCCATTTTGAAAAAGCTGCAAAAAACAACGTGCCTGATCATTGCAACGTGTTAAATTTTCTGAACAAACCACATGCCTGACGCTTGTTCTTGGATATCTAAGGATCATTTTGTAACTAAGGGAGGGTCGTTTGGCGAAATCAACGAGAAAGTGCCTTTTCCCTGCTGATACGTTTTAGGGAATATGGCCTTGGGCGGTAAAAACATCTGGGCGTTTCCAACCAGTGGCAGTGTGAGATTTGACCCACCACTCAGGCTCCTGGAGCATAGGTGTGGCAACCGTTCCAGAACGGAGGTATTCACTCTTATTTAGTGCTGACCAAAATAGCAGTAGCGATTTATTCTAAATGTTATCAAGAATAGAAAATTACACCAATCCTCGTTGCTCTTGTGGTTAGGAAGATGACCTGTAAGTGTGAGCTTTGTAAGTTTGGGCACCACCATCATGATTACAGTGGTTGGGTTCGAATCTCTGCTATTCCTTCGTTAAAATATATTTTTTCAGGTTAGAGGGAAAAAAATTCTAAGTCCAAAAAGATAGAAAAGAAAATAATTAGCTTGCCCTTTGAGGTTAGTGAGGGGGAGATCTGCTCCTGGGCATGGTTGGTGGTCAAAAACTACCCCGTGCCCACCAGCAGCTAGCCGTCCGACCTCTAGCCTTTTTACTCTATGCTTTGGCCAATCATGGGAATAGACGAACACCTCATACAAGAACAGGCAAGTTTCCGGCCAGGCAAATCAACAAACAAGCCCAAGTACTCAACTAATCAACACATTGAGGATGGTTTCGAGAAGGGATGGTAACCGGAGCTGTGATCGTCGACCTATCAGCAGCATACGACACAGTTAGTTAAACACAGTGCATCACTCAATAAGATCTTGGAACATACCAAGGGACATCCGCTTGACTGAGTTTATCCGAGGATTGCTGGGCAAAACAGGGATGTTCTTTGTTAGCTAGGAGCGAAGAAGCCACGCCGATGGCGTAGGCTCAAGATGGTCTACCACAAAGGAGGGTGCTTGCACCTCTTCATGTTTCAACATATTATAACAACGACCCAAACAGGAGGCAGGAACCTGTCGTTTGATTTATGCAGACGATCTTGGAATTAGGCACAAGATGCAGACTTCACAGTTTGGTGAAGAGAGGGACTCTCCAAAGCTTTGGATGAACTAACTCCTATTATGAGGAAACCACCTACGTGCAAATCAATCTAAGACACAGGGTGTATTTTACATCTACGCAACGTGAAGCCAACGTCAGCTTAAGTTACCTGGTAGCACTCCCACTGGAAGCACTTCATAACTGTCTACCTAGGGGTGACCTTGGACCGCACTCTTTCTCTCTTATAAGACCCACATCGAGAAGGACTGAAGAGTAAAGTAGGGTCACGCAATAAAACATTCTTCGAAAACAAACTCACTGGCACAAGATGGGCGCTCGCCACATACCCTAAGATCGACGGCAACTTGGCCCTGTGCTAACTCATGTGCAGAGTATGCCTGCCCTGTTTGGGAAAGATCAAAAAACCATGCAAGGAAGCTTGATCCCAGGTTAAATGCCTCCTGCCGGCTTATCACAGGAATGCCTCCGTCCAACACAACGGAAAAACTTGTAAATCCTAGCAGGAATTGCTCCACAAGACATCCGTCGTAGCGTAGCGAGCATGCAAGAGCGTAGCTGTCAAGATCCAATGTGAAGACCCTATGTCTGGACAGATACTGCGGCCAACCGTCTAAAATCAAGAGAGAGTTTTTAAGCAAAGTCCAAACCTCTTTGAAAACAGTCCTAAGAGTTAAAGAGAGTGCCTGTGGAAAGAAAGACTTGCCATAAACCAATTAACATCTATCGGTATTGAACCTGGTGAGAATCTCCCACATGGAGCTGGACTCCTCATGGGCTGAATGGCGATGGCCTCAATAGATTGAGAACAAGACCTGCCGATCTAAGGTTTCTTGCAGAAGTGGTGGCTATATGGAAGCAGATCAGGATACTACTAACCTGTGTTGTGGGAACAGCACATCGGACAATGGAACATCTCCTGGCCTTCCCACTGCTGGAGCAAAATGCACAAACAAGGACCTTGCGGGATTCAGGGAAGCAGCCAGACGTTGTACCCATCTCTGGGCTGGATCATATTTGAGTGTTTGGACACGATAAGAAGAAGAATCATGGGAATTGGCTATTACAAAATGCGTCGTCACTCAAAGTTTTTAAACCAGTGAACGAAGCTTCCTATAGCATATCTACTGTTGTGTTCTCCATGAGTGCCGTACACGTCAGTTGTTTCAGACACTATACCCAAATGGCATCGTCTCCAAGGTCACGGTCAAGTTATTCCGTATATGTTGACATGGTAGCTTAGGGAACATGCTCTCATACGGGACACTTACTTTCTTACACCGGTGTGAAAAGAGATATATAGTCCGGTGGGAGCCATAGGCCGGGGCTCCATAGACGATACGGAAAAAGCGTCTCTTCTTTTCTTTTTTTTTTTGTGGAAAACTAATGATTTGAGTAAAGAGGCAAACTCATCGACTTGCCCTATTGTTCACATTGTTCCGGACTATGAGTCAGCCGGACAATGGTTACTTCTAAACCGGAATCTATAACTCAAAAACAAATGAACGATATTGGGATAGGGTTCAAACAAACACGCGTATCTTTTATTCTCTAAGAGTCGGCTCTAATGAACAAAACTGTATGCTTACATCCTTTGTGTAAATTTATGTTGCGATAAATCATGTATTGTCTCTATTCAACAAAACACTTGAAATTTAGTCTGTTGGTAATTAAAAACTTTAGTGTTTTGTCGCCCCTTTCTTCTTTGTCCTCTAAACCCTTGGAAAGGTTCTCATAGGTGTCCGTACAATTGAGAAGAACCTGATATCTTCAACTTTCCACCTCATGTTAATCTTGGCTTGTTATGTAAAATTAATTCATTCCAAATGTAACTAGCAGGATGTTCTATCCTTTGAAAAGTTTAAAAAGAACCCGAAGTGTGTTTAAGTAATAGAAGATTTCGGCTAATCACGAAATACAGCTTGGCCATTAATCGGGAACATTCGCAGGCTCGCGTTTGTGCTTCGTGTGTGCCTTGTATCTGTGGTATAAAAATGTTAGGCCCCTATAAATGTTGTGGTATATTGGACAATGCAGACGATAGCGTACTTGAACGCGTACGTATAAGTACGTACATACGTCACCAAATTATAAAGTCCTCTCAGGATTCTCAGTTTGAGAGAGAAAGGATACAAACCTAATGCCAAACAACATTATGAACAAAAGTTTAGGTGTGAAATTTTGATTTTATGGGTCGAAATTTAATTATTGATAAAAATGTTTAATGATGAGTAATATCGTTTTCTTAAAGCCGACTCAGAGATTTCCCGATTGAGGGCGGCCCTCAATTTTCAAACAAATTGTGTCTTTTGCATGTAAATAAGCTTGTCCATATACTAATCACCTGTGGGAAATAGCTAAGCTCAAATCGGAAGTCCTTCATATAGAAAATCAGTTCTTTGTTTAAAAATTGACGGAGCCGGGAATTGTGTTATACACAGTATTGACCATGGGACGTGGACAAAATACCAATGTATAACAAATTCTGTAGTCCCCATTAGGGATGCTATGATAAGGGACAAAAAAAACCAAGGAAATCATAATAAATTTCTTACGATCACATAACTGTCGTTCCCGCCACATAAAAATGGACACATTTTCTTAAAAATGATATAAAATGTCACTCAATTTCCTTTTACCAATATCAGAGACAAATGGATATGTTTAGAACTTCAGCAAACCATGAGATGAAAGATATTACAATGGGACGGGCATGTAGGGCATTGTTATAGCCAGGTGTTACCACCTCCACGATTGGGCTTGAGTGACAAAATACCGTCCTCTCTCACAATAAAACCAGGTACATTTTATTATAATATAGGTCGTGACACTAAATTTTCTCTGAAAACGCGGTAAATTTCATAGAAATGAAGTTAAGCAATAAGTTACGGAAATTGGTTCTGCCAACAAAGTTGTTTAGGTCAAAGACTTGCCCAGAAAAATTCTCTTATATGTGTTCATGTTTCTTCCTTTCCGATTTAAATGATGAAAAACATGGCCAAAGTTAATTGAACACGCACTATAGAAGGCTCATATTTATTTATTCGTGAATGAGGTTAAGCATTTGTCCTGAAAGTTCCTCAGTCTCAATTGGAGAGCGTAACAGCTGAAAAATCTCTTCAGCTGGGCGACAATATAACAATGGGCCTGCACTCCCAGATTGAAAGGGATTTGAAGTGTTTTCTACACCGCTTACCGGGCGGTGTGTGATGAATCATCTGTAAACTGTTTGTTGAAGTCTATGTGTATCCACTATCATGATATTGGGGAATGAAAATTGAAAGTGACATTATATATTTTAAGAAAATGTGCCAGTTTTATGTGCGGGAAACAGACAGTTATGTGATCGTAATAATTAGTTATGAAGGTACACTGGTTTCCCTTAGCCCCCCAGAGGGGGGGACTACAAACAACAGCATAGAAGGACCTGTCCCATCGACTATATCCTTGGCCACCTGCTATAAAACATTCAAATGTTTACTGCATCAAACGACAAAATCCGGTTCATATCAAACTTTGGAATGGAGCATCTAGGTGACTATCTCAGTTCTAATTGACTATTTAATTAATATTTACAAAAAAAATTATATTATGAAACTCTTGAATCAGGACTTAATTAATTAATACTTATTGGAAAGATAGAAAAAAATCCGCTCATACAATTTTGTTGATTAGCCTTAAAACTCTATAGGGTGAAGATTACAGAGCTTCAGAACTGTTAAAATAAAACTGTCAGGGGTGAAGATGATGAAAGTCAAAAACCATATGTATTCTTAAAAAGTTGCATTGAATTGTGGGAAATTATGACGCATGTACGTACTTGTACGTATACGTACTAGTACGCTTTTTTTCTGGACTGCATGATAACCTAAACATATTTGCCCAATGTATGCACATACTTGCGCACATTTTCATGACACTTGGATATACTGGTCATCGGGTAGTGTCCCACTAATTACCCTTTCAAGAGTGGGGTCAAAGGTCATCTAGAGGTCGTTTGAGAACTTTAATTTGATACTATTCCGAAACAAAATGCAGGACATGTTTTGTCTCTGTTATCTTTACTGACATGTGAAAACTGGAATGGTCAACATCTGTAATGTCAACACGAAAAACACCCATAAAACTTGTATTCGCTTTAGACATGGGTTTAGCCTTTAACCGCTTTTATCTACTGATATCTGTAGAAAAATATCGTTATTGGCACCATCCTTTGTTAGCGATATATTTTGAGCTCAAACTGGGTTGAGTCAATTCATTCTTGGATAGGATAAATATTTAGGGGGTTGATAATTTGTTCATACTTGTTACAGTCCTATTTTTTCACATATATATAGGACTACACTAGGATTCTGCACTGTTAAAAATGTGCATTAAAATAACGGCGTTTTGACTGGCAGCTGGGACTCACAGCAGTTAAAACGACGGGTTTTTTTTACCGTTATTTGCACGTTTTTAAGAACATTTTTAACAGTGTGTGATTAGTGTTTTTAGAGGAGGACGGCGGGTGCTGCAGGGCTACGCCCCCACTTAATTCAATTTTCTGTATAAAACCATATAGTCGGGCTCTCAGTTGTGCCCAGATGGGAAATGGTGTTCACTTTATGTTTGAAGCGGTTTCTAGACCAGAATTTTGCGTAGATTACGAAAATACAGGTCGGGTTTTGATAAAATGTGCCCAAAGTGTATTTCCCGGGGGTGCTCCTACAATGGGGTCCGAAATTAGGTTGAGTGTTTTCCAAGTCCAAGTATGGTGATATTAGTATCAAATTATATGTTTTTTTTTTTTTTTTTTTTTTATGGGTTTAACCTTTAACCGCTTTTATCTACTGATATCTGTAGAAAAATATCGTTATTGGCACCATCCTTTGTTAGCGATATATTTTGAGCTCAAATTGGGTTGAGTCCATTCATTCTTGTAGGGTGTTGATAATTTGTCCATACTTTCATGCAGTGCTATTTATTCACATAAATATACAAAACTACACTAGGATTCTGTGATTAGTGTTTTTGAGGAAGACGACAGGTGCTGCAGGGCTACGCCCCCACTTAATTCAATTTTCTGTATAAAACCATAAAAAAGTATATATTCATGTTGTTCTTCACTGATAGGTCTGTGTTTGATCCACCATAGAAAGAAGTAGGGAACGTGTAGGGTTTGTAGCGGTTCTTTCCTCGCATTGGCCCCTTTTATTTCCCAGGTTCGATCTCCGGATCGCGCTAGAGGCGTTACCTGAAATTCGTTTCCAGTCCAAGCTTGCTCTTTATGTTTTCTCCATGCGCTCTGTTTTCCTGCTGAGGCTGCTGCCAGTTATTAGTAAAATGGCAGAGACAGCTGGTCAGCGGCTGAGACTCCTTCGAAGAGCAGGACTGTGCATTGTTCGTGCTCAGAGAGCTATGATTCACGAGTCAATGATACGTTCAAAGATGGAATACGCTAGTACAGCTTGGTCGAGTGCAAAACCTACCTCTTTAGCTCAGCTTGATGCTGTCCAGAATAGAGCTAAGCGTATAACTGGATTGCCAGAGGAGGGTGTCAAGCTCAATGTTTTTATCCACTGAAACCCCGAAGAGCAGTTGGAGCAACTACACTCCTCCACCGTATGTTCGAGATCAGGAGGCTCCTGAAATCTTTGCCAACTGATGCCTAAAACTCAGAGTATAGACCCTCTGCTACGGTAGTCAGTACGAACTCATGACCTCGTAGTTGAGACCCCAAGATCTAACATTGTCAGCCATCAGAGATTGTTTATTCCTTTAACTGCCCGCATCCGGAATGCCCTTCATGAGCACATTCCTGCGACTAATCATCGGGCCAGCTTCAAAAAGGACGTTAATTGCCATCTCGTCGCCAACCCCTCAGCGGTTTCTACCAGACGTTAGTTTCTGCTATTAATCATGTTAATGCCCTGGTATGCCTTTACCACAAAAACTATAGAATCACCTTCCCTTATGATTATGATTACAGTATTGTTGATGTGTCGTTAGGGACAGTTTCAAAACTCAGAGATCGGTTAGTTGTCGGTTCCGCCAGGATATTTAAGCCCATGATATACTACCAGTCGCAGCGAGATTTTGACCGAAGATCAAGTGTTACGTATGCTCACGAGCAGAAATCGATCGATACGACTGGAAGTATATCATGGGCTTTGCAGTTGGAATCGGATATTCTATAGATCTAAACAATGGAATACGGGCGGTTGAGTTGTGAATCAGTTCCATAAATCTTTACCTTACCATACCTTACCTAACCTTACCTAACCAACATAAAGCCACTGACGCCTGAAACCTTACTCAACTTACCTTACCTTACTAACCAATATCACACCACTGACAAACAAACTCAATGCTTTCCCAAAATAATATAACCACTACACATGATAAGTACTTATTGACAGGCGCGCAGAATTCGGATCCCGCGTCCATTATACTACAGGCAAACACACTCTCTCTTCCGAAGTAATTTACCAAAAATGGTTATAACCTCCTGCTTAGAACTGTATAAATCAAATAATAAGACTCAAAACATATGATTTTTGTCAAAAGTAGGAGTGGGTTATGGCTAGATTTCTCACAATACAAGGTGAAATTTCAACTCACAAAACTCACGTTCAAAACGCCATACATGATAGACGAGAGCAGTTTTCTTCTCTACAAGGGGTCGTGACGAGCTTTTGCCCGGGCAAATCACTATTCAAATAACGCAAAACTTCAGAGACATTACTTGCCATCATTGCAATTGCACAATTTCAGAGACATTACTTGTCATCACTGTCACCCAATGACCATTGAAAATTTACTACCGCCATCCAAAGATCCCATTTTTGCGACAATTTTGAAACCTTTCACCTAAAGACCACTACTTTTAGAAAATGATGCCAAATTTTCACCTAAAGACCCCCCTTTTTTAAAAAAAAAAAGTAGCAAATTTCCACCCAAAATATCACCCTTATTTGTAAGTATTTGGCTGTATTTCACCCAGAACCCCTGTATTGGCATATTATCTAGCATCGAAGCCCTAGCTTTGAAAGCGCAGGCCTTAAACCCATATCACTTCCATACGTTGTCTCCGATCGGGGTTAAAATTAATTTTTGTTCGTGCACTTCGTGCAAAATTTAAACAAGTAATCATTTGAAAGACTATTTTCACACTGAG
Source organism: Ophioderma brevispina (assembly GCA_023653785.1). NCBI lineage: Eukaryota > Metazoa > Echinodermata > Ophiuroidea > Amphilepidida > Ophiodermatidae > Ophioderma > Ophioderma brevispina. The sequence goes on along the minus strand of JAMKCH010009714.1, from coordinate 74,782 downwards.
ATTCAACGTGATTATATATATAACCAAATTAGTGGTACAGTATTTGTGCCAATTCTTGCTCCTTCCGGACACAGAGCTAGAGAGATGTAGGCCTATCTTTGCTCCTGGTTCCCCTGGGAGCAACATCTCTAGCTACACTATACTACTGGACCAAATTGTAATAGAAAAGGGATTTAATAAGAACGGTGTTTTGGGGTTGACTGTGCACGGTTATAAAACAAAGATGAAAATAACATTCAAACTAAAACGCTATTAGTCTAGCAGATTACATGGGTTCCCTTGCACCCCTTAAAACTAAATTCTAACTTGATTTTTAGCATCTCTACGACTTCTCTTAATTAATTTGGATGCTACCAAAATCAAATATTATCCCAAGGGTCCGTTTAACGGGCATCTTGGATATAAACAGATCAGCCATATAAAGTGGTTCGATTTAGTTGAAAAGTATCTCAAATGATTCGTCTCATCATAAGGAATTAGAAAATATATGGTTTAGCATATTTTTTATGTTCAGCTACAAAGATATGGGTGAAAATGTGACAAAGGTCAATGAACTTTTGGTTGGTCATTGTACAGGGATGCCAACCCCTCCCCTTCACAATCTTTGCTTCCCCACTTCAAAATATAATGTTGGTGCCGTCACTGCCCAAGTCACGCGTCAAACTGAATGAACCAATATGTTTTGATTTTTGTTGATGAACGCAATGAACTAATAATACTAATAGTTCAGTGGTAACAAAGCTCATGCCATAGTTTACAGATCAAGTACGCTATACGCTATAATTATGGAAGCCAATTATTGTGCTGCTGGCCTGCATCTCCCCTTAGAATGCAAATACCATTTAATCATAAAAGATAGTGTATTGATAAAACATCTGGAACCTTTATAAGTATTTCCAACCAGTACTTTTGCACTTTTGGCCTCATCATATATACCTATTGTATTATTACGATTATTGATTTGTTTAATTTCTTAGTGCACTTGGGTATTCAATACGATGCACACAACCCGATAGCATTTTATGCAGATCCCCGAAATATAACTGAAATATGGTGACCATTATCGATTACTTCTTACACACAGAAAACTTTTGTGGGTCACATTTTGTCCGTGAGGTGACCCACCTATTACTCAACTTACTAAGTGGGTCGCCTCACGGACAAAATTACCCACTTTGATGTGTCATTTGACCCACAAAAGTTTTCTGTGCAGCTAGTGAACTGGGCAGCCTTTGAGTTAGCGCAGTTTACTAGTTAAGTTGTCCGGATAATGCTGCCAATAAATCTTGGATTTTAGGTTGTGCACACACATTTATATACTCGCTTAGCTTGTTATCAAAGTGCTGGAGTTGCATTTGAGAATTTCATGGGAATTCCTATGCACTTTAATCTGTATTTTACTATTGTGTGGATAATTGCTGGAATAGCTCATTTAAATTTATATGTTCGAAGTTCGAAGTGTTGATTATCGCACTAAGCAATAATAACATAATCCATTGCACACGCCGTATATAATCACGTGTGTGCGTGCGTATGTTACTAATCAAGTTTTAATAATTATTATGGAACTTTGTCCTGACTACGTTTGAGAATGTAAAGCGCGTGTCTCAAGAAGTTTACCCCCATCTGTGACTTTTGAATGCTTGCCAACCACAAATTAATACACGGTATAAAAGTGCGTCAATACATGCCTTGACATTTCTATGAATAACCCTTGTGTGTGTATTTTTGTTTGTTTTCCTTTCAGTGATACTATCGTAGTCGGTGTAGTCAATGCGTGTACCAGTTTATTCGCTGGGTTTGTCATCTTCTCCGTATTGGGTTATATGGCTCATCTTCTACAAACTGATGTCGGCGAAGTTGCTGATGAAGGTGCGTTGTACTTTCGAAAATAGTGTGATATTGAAGTAGCGTTGGAAAGCGGTGCATATTTTCCCGGAAATGCTAGGTATCCGTCCCGGGTTCGGAAGACTAATTAAGCCAATAGCCACCGGCTGTCAAAAATATGACACAGCACATGCTGTTTACCGTGGTCATCGCTCAACCTTGTTTAAAAGTCAAATTAAACAACTTGTTTAAAAAAATTAAACAACTGATGCTTAAACTTTTAAACAAGTTGTTTAATTTTTGAACAAGTTGTTTAATTTTATACAAGTTGCTTAATTTTTAAACAAGTTTGAGCGATGACCAGGGTAAACAGTGTTTGTTTAAAATTTTAAACAACTTGATTAATTTTGTTCTAACAGTGTTCGAATTGGAAGTGTAAGCAATTCTTTTGTAAATTATTAGAAACCCAAAGAACAAAACAAAACAATTTAAATTTAGCGTCCCAATAATCCCAATAAACCAATGAACAAAAACAAAACAATATACATCAATAGAAGACCAAAGAACCAAACCAACACAATCAACTTTCAGCGTCCTATAATATAAAAACCAAAGAAAAAAAACGAATAAATAAACACTCAGGCTGGTATTCTAAAGTGAGTCTAACTTTAGACCCAGGTTTAAACCAGGGTTAGTCCTACATGAGTGGACCCTTTTTACTTTCAAAATACTATGAAAGTTAAATATAACGGGTGAGAAAATTCCTCATGGATGAGCTGGAACAGCACATTTTTAGAGTATGTTGGAAGGAAAAAAGTCCACTCATGTAGGACTAACCCTGGTTTAAAACTAGGTCTAAAGTTAAACTCCCTTTCAGAATACCAGCCTCAGTGTCCTGATACACTCTAAAGTGGACAAATGTGTAAATGAGATAGGCAATGTAGGTAATAGAATACCTTTGTGAACGAATTCTGGGGTGTTAAAGGTGTTAGAAAATAGAAATAAGATCATTAGGGCCTACTCTGGGTACCATAGTGTGTCACTCGCATTACAATAATTATGGTATAAGAAACAAATTATGGATTCACTCATTTAATACTGGCAAGAGTAAGCCGATTACTTGAAACGCGTTATCTTGTTTTTTTCGAATTCACTATACGCATGCGCTAATGTGACGTCATTTTCTCACTTGCAATGCATTGTGGAGAGTGGGAAAGGGCAGTGGCGGCGCCACGGGGGGGGGGGTGCATGGGGGGCTTTTGCCCCACCCCCACCCAAAATAATTGGATTTTTCCTCATACTAATAATATAAATAAGTAACTTTCGAATCATTGCCTGTGCGTTCTTTCACAACGAACTTCAAATTCCAAATTGCCTATATTGCCTTAAAATGCCTTAAAAACCTAAAATAGACACTGTGCACAACAATCGATAGTCATTTATACACAGAAAGTAACTTCATCACAAATGGAGAATTTAAAAGAGATGTACAGAAAAGTGAAATAGGTAAACGACGGAGTTATATTCGTAAATAAGGATTTTGGAAGATTTTTCCAACCTGTTTACGTAGCAACAAATTAACACGTTTCAATAACACTCATGACACTTTGGAATGGCCCTAACTAAAGTTCGCAGAAGCCTGAAGCAAATGATCTTTATTATGTTTTCAGATATTTTAGCAATTTGTTTTCAATTTTTGCGACCCAATTCACATAGCAGACCTGTTCTACTAACTGGGAACTGGGGAGATGCGTTTTCAGCATGTACCTGTTTATAGACTGACTCAATGTAAACACTGCATACAGTGCTATAACAGCAGGTACCAGTGGAACGGGGTTACTGTTCCTAACGTATTGTAACACGCGTATTTCCAGCTGAACTTAGTAAAGTTTCCCGTTTACACTCCGAAAATAAGATTGAAATACATTTAATTTTAAAAAGGCCACTATTGGGATTCGAAACTGTGATACCTGCATCCTATAAATCGATGGCTCTTATCTCCCACTACACTCGCGAGGGAGGATGTGGGATGGGTGATTGATTTTAAAATCCTAACATAACTTTACTGATTAAGCGATAATACTATTGTGGATATGGGTTCACTCGTACTTCAGTGTATACATTGAGTCATTTGTAACAGGTACCTACTACTGAATAGCAATATCAATTTTACCAGTATAACAGGTTCCTTGCTTATGTGCATTGGTGTGTTTTTGGCCTTAAAAGAAATCTTTTATATTATATTTTAATTCTACTACGGGGCAGCAACTTTTGTGACAACCTGTGGTTCTGAATGTACATAATTAAAGTATTGCGCACGACTACTTTTTAAATGTGAGTGCACACGAACTAGTATTTTGTCAGATGAAAACAATTGTTTAGAAAATGTATCTAAGGGTGGGGCAATGCACCACCAACACCCTATTACAAATGCATGAAGTAGGTACAACGGACCATTCACTTTAAAAGTCTATTGTAATGTAAGTAATCCTTTTCCCCTCCGATGTGTCGGATTTGCATATAGTGACACACACACGGGTGTTCTACAATCGTTCATATTAAATATTGAGAATATTCTGATCTGTGTTATGTCCAGGTCCCGGATTGACATTTGTGGAATATCCAAACGCTTGGCTGAAATGCCGGTGCGCCATTCTGGTCTGTTATCTTCTTCGCCATGCTTCTTATGCTGGGATTGGATAGTCAGGTTAACGTTAAGCTCATGTATTGTTAATTTTTTGCTGAAGGGTGTATTTATAATCTACAAGCTCAGTTTATGTTAGCGGGAATTCGTGATCTACAGCCTCGCTCATGATCTACAAGCCTTGTCTTCCGCGACTTAACCCTTAAACAATCATGTTAACCGTTGGGTCCCTAAGTATTGTGTTTGTGGTCCTAATCTTTGCTTGCAAATTCGATCTCCTCTGGAAGAATTTGTAATTTTGTACTTTCTGTACTAAACAAGAAATTGCAACCCAGTGGCCTATGAGACCTGTGATACAAACATTTGTTCATAACATCAAATACATCGCACCCTCGCCATAATCTAACCTGCAAACCCTCTGTTTGAGACTAACGGAGAGAGAGGCCGTTTCCCTCCCGCGCTTTGTGCCTCCAGTCTGGTGATATAATCGCCTTAACGGCGTCCCAATACAGAGGCTAGGGAATCTGGACAATCAGGGGCAACCGGGGGGGCTGAACGGGAGGTTCGGCCAACTAGTGAGGTAGCGTGTAATTTTATTGTGGTGACAGAGATCTGGAAGACATTTTACAGCCCAACGTTTTCGGCCAGTGGCAACACTCGTGTCCGCTCCTGCCAGGGAGCTTTTCTCGGCGAATGAGGAGGCAATTGTGAGAGGATTAGGCACCTATGACGGAAAACAACGACTGTTCCATATCTGGTGACAGTGTTCGCAGGTGTTTGTGGTAGAAGTATTCATAAGCAGAACGTGGAGCAGATATATAAGTCAGGGGAGTCGTTCCTCGAAAAAACCCCCCCCCCTCTCACGCGTGCGAAGCGGCAAATAGGGGTGGGGGTGACTGTCTGTGAGGGTGAATAGTTACGAAAATTGTTTAGCCCTGATGTTTGAAAGTGGCAAATGGTATGTAGGGATTTAAGGAACATGTTATAAACCACGCTTTTTCTCATTAAACGAATATAACCATGCTCAAAATAAATAGGATAATAGCAAAATAATGTTAAATCCAGTGTGTAGACATCCATGTTCGGCTGTAGATCGTAGTGACCAACGCCCATTGTAAGCAGCAGGTGTGCTCTGGAATGTCTACATTATCTGGTCTCCGATACCTTATACCACAGGTGTGCTCTGGAATGTTTGCATTGTCTGGGTTCCGATACCCTTATACCAGCAGGTGTGCTCTGGAATGTTTGCCCTGTGCCTGGGTTCCGATACCCTTCTGCCAGCAGGTGTTCTCTGGAATGTCTGCATTATCTGGGTTCCGATACCCTTCTGTCAGCAGGTGTGCTCTGGCATGTCTGCATTGTCTGGGTTTCCGATTACCCCTTTCGGCACACTGTATAATCCGATAAGTTTTGTCTGGGCTTATCTAATTCGACACTGACCTTATTGTCAAGATATGGCTTTATAATAATTATTTCTATCGAATTAGAACTTAATTCATGTATTTTTTACCAAATTACCAACGTCATTCCCCTCTTAGCGGTTTACAGTTCTGTGTCGTTGAAGGTTTCGTTACCTCTCGCATGGACGAGTTTCCTCATTTGGCTTAGGAAGCACCGGCACTCTTTGTAGGTTGTTCTGATATTCGACTTCTTGCTTGGTCTCGTGTGTGTAACGGAGGTAAGCTTGGAAACATCATTTGCAATACAGTCCCCAAGTTTCAAGTTGGGTTGTTAAATATGCTGATTTATTTGTTTGTTCACCATATTGTAAATAATTTCGACTAGTCCAGAGGATAGCGTGCAAGTACGCATATGTATAGAACGTACTGACGTCATATTGTTACTAATGTCATATATCGAGGGTTTACTGCAAGAAGGACTCATCTGCAATAGCTGCCATTTGTCAGTTGTGTTGTAATTTAGTGTTATACCTGCTAAATCTAACACTATTGAAGATGGGGCCTTTTTGCCCTAAACAATCGATATGGTACCAATGAACACATTATTTGTGGTGAAATTTTAATCATACGTCAATTTTGAAATATTAAATAATTAAACATTTGGTGTTACATAATTTTTTTTTTTCAATAATATCTTCAATTAGACACATAATATTAGTAATTTGCACATGATATAAAAATGTTATGCACTAAAGATTTCAAACAGTCCCCCTTGCGGTCCCGTACTTGTGCAAGCTTCGCCATCACATTTGTTTTTCATTTTGGTCTTTTTTTGGCGAGTACTGTCACACGTAAATGGTGTACTACTGTTTGTTCAATTAACTTAGATTTCTGGTTTTTGTTAATTATTTCAAATATACGCACATTCGAAATAAATCACGAAAAGAAAGTTGTTTGGTATCTTTGGACCTAAGACGTTTTCTACATGATAAAAAGAAAAGGACAATTTAAACCTTCAAATCTATTGAAATCTGGGTACTTCACCCTCGTTTTTGAAAATGAGCGAATAAAGGTTTGGTACCACTAGTAATTACGTTTTGTGGAAGGTTCCATTGACTTCACTTTATAGGTAAAAGTTGTTGTCGGAGGAGATGATTCACGATCAATATTGTCCTCCACTGGTACTCTCTAAGTGTAAAAGAGTGAATTTCCACTCTTTCAGGGAGTTAAATGAGGGACAACACGTTTTTGGATTGGAAACACACTCTGAAAGGAGTGAAAGTTAATAATGTTCCACTCCTTTTAGATTGAACAATTCACGTTCACACTCATTTCAGAGTGAAATTTTACCACCCAAAAAGGTGTTGTCCTCCATTTCACTCTTTCACTCTCTTTTCCACTCTTTCCACTCGGTTTACATTTAGAGAGTATGCATGAAATAAATAATGACAACTTTGTTGACCAGGACAAATCTGAACCTTTGTTATTTGCACTGACTTTTTGCAATACGAACGAGATACTATCCAAGGTTCCACACAACATTAATTTGAATGGGCGGCATTACAGGAGAGCTATATACTGCCACCCCCCCCCCCCTCCGAACTCTTCCTGTTTTTACTGTTTTTACAGATTGTAAACATCCAAATTGTTTTCAAACTCGTGGAAGTGATTTCAGTAAGGGTCCTTTTCATTATGTCAATTTTTTTCATGCCATTATGTCCCTTTAATAAAAAAAAACGGACATCTAAGTTAATTGAACAGACAGTAGGTCAGAAGTAATGGGTTGGGCACGAATAATTATCCGGGAAGTTTCTGCAAAATCTTATGTATTTCTCTTATTTTCGTCTTGGTATTTTACCAGAGTGTTTAACGGATTACAGCGAGGTCACTGTACTTTATTTCGCTGAATACAAAGGCACATACCAAAACGGGATGATACCAAAACGGCTTGCAACATATATCTGCATACTTTCTTCTAGATTTTTAACAGTCGGAAGATGTGGTTGAAGTCAAGACTCGGATTAAAAATACATCAGTGCATTGAAATAAACCTAACATCCGACATTGGTCAATATTTAAATTCACCATACAGAAAAAAGAAATAACAGAAATATGAAGAATAAAGATATAAGATGAATTATTACTAAAATAATAAGTACATTTTTGTGTACCAGTGAAAAAATATGTTTACTCTTTTATCGTTTCCTTCAGGGTGGAATGTACTTCTTCCAGTTAATGGATTCTTACGCAGCCGCTGGTATTGTCTTACTCTGGGTAGCAACATGGGAGTGTTTTGCCGTCTGCTATGGTTACGGAGTGTTTAGATATTATGATGAAGTGTCTAAAATGCTTGGTTTTGGCCCAGGAAGGTTTTGGCCATTTTGCTGGGCAATTACAACTCCAGGTGTCTCATTCGTAAGTATCAATATGAGCACACCCAAAGCAGAACATACACACAAACGCACACACATGTACGCACACCCACACACACAAGTATGCATGCATGTACATACACACGTGCGCACACACACATGCGAACCTTTTGTGCCGTGTGGGGACCATACATGTTTATTTTTTTGCCTATTTGTGTTAAATGACAACATGGTTAAAATGTTATCAGTGGACTGGCTCCCATTAACGGACTGAACCGTAATACTATTTTTATTTTATTTATTTTTTTATTTTTTTTTCATTCATTTTTTATTTTATTTTATTTATTTTTTTTTGGCCTATTTTGTGTTAAAATGACAGACCGTTTTTAACGGAAATCAAGCATAATGCCTAATTCCGTAAAATTAAAATTACGGTGACAAGCTGCCTCAAAGTATGAGCCCTTACAATGTTCGAAAAGGTCGCCATATAATATAGTTTCCGATCATACACACACACACACACACACGCACACTCGCACTTGCACGCACACACTTGTAAAACCGGGCTTATGCTTATGCAGATGCGGTGATGCAGTGAGCGCGCCCATGCCCAGCTGTGTTCGGAAATGTGACCGCGTGAATTCAAAGTTCACTCGTATCGATCGATATCGGTCACATTCATGAATAGCAGCTGGGCATGGACGCGCTCGCTGCATCATCGCATCTGCATAAGCATAAGCCCGGTTTTCTAAAGGTCGTAAGTTGCTTCTGTGGGCACATCATTAAATCCAAGGGAGAGTTAGAGTGCGGCATTTATAGTTGGAGACAGAGAAAGAGGAAAGAGCGTTAGAGAAAGCATTGAAGGGTTAGAATGCTTTGAAAAAAGCAAAAGAGAGAGATGGGGAGAGAGGGAGAGAAAAAGGAGGGGTAAATTTGTTGGTCGTTTTGTAATCAAAATTTGCACAAATTCAGTATTTCATCTCTTGCATATGTAAAACTATTTTTTCCTTTCTATCTCACTTACCAGGGTATCCTGCTGTTTAGTTTAATATCCTACACCCCTGCTACGTATGGTGAAAGCTATTACTACCCTGTCTGGGGTGAAATCATCGGTTGGTTCATGGCAAATACGTCGATGCAGTGGGTTGTAACATATGCCCTCTGGTTCTTCCTTACAAGACACGGAGGACTGAAAAGAGGTAGGTGGAAGAAGGTTACTTAAAGTCTGATTCAGAGATTTAAGAATTATTAATTTTTTTAATAAATTAATTAAAAAAATAGTTAACTAGAACTAAAAGGTTAGTCACCTAGGAAGCTCAATTACAAAGTTTGAGATGAATCGATTTTTCGTTTTGAGGAAGTAAACATTTTTTGTAATAACCAGTGCCATAGGTACGTGTATAACCAAAAGTTACGGATTCCGGAATTTGTAAAAACAAAGATGTGATTTTCTATATGAAGACTTCGATTTGAGTTTTAGCTATTTCACACAGTGATTAGTCTATGGACAAGCATTATGTACATGCAAAAAACACTATTTTGTTTGAAAATTGAGGGCGCCTCTGGGGAATCTCTGAGTCGGCTTTAAATAGAAATAGTCCGTGATTTAGGAGGAAATCAAAGGCAACCCCATATTGATCACTACAGGGTGAGTCAAAAAAAAAACATGACCCTGATTGTGTGCCGCCATTTTGGATTCTTTTAGAAAATATATCTAACTATGTGGTATCTGCGGAAAGCTTATTTCATTATCTTTAATTTGCTGCAAAGATCATTCAATCGGTTAAGTATTAGGCCGAGTACAGTCTTCGAAATCAAGAATCTGCAGTGAATAAATAGCCTGATTCTTCTGGACACATGTATTTCCTTCGCTGAACGCCGTCATTTCAAGTGAATCCGTTGGGACAGAGCAGAAACCGACTACTTAATTCAAAAGGACTGTAGCTCGGTTCTTATACTAACCGATGTGAATGATATTGGCAGTAAATTAAAGATTAAATAAAACAGCTTTAGAAGATAATACCAAATATGTTAGATCTATGTGACTTACAAAATTCAAAATGGGCGGAACCAATCAGGGTCAAGTTTTTTTTGAATCAACCTGTAATGCTACTTACACTATGAAAGGCACCAATTTCCCTTTCCATCATCCACCCAAAGAGTTAAACAGCTAACAAAAAACAATCTGAAGAGCAATTGACACTCATGTACGGTCGTGCTGATAAGGCTTAGGGGTGGTTCAAAACACAGCCGTGCTTGCTGGCGGATTTCCGATTTTGTCTGTTGTGTTACCGGGGTTGTTCAATTAGAGCTGGTTTCTACTTGTTCTAAACAAGTGAAAAAACGGTTCAGCCGCACCTGACCAGCCCTGGTCACCCGACGTGAGGTTTGAAGCTTCCCGAACCTCCATTGGGTAATTGAATTTTGTATTTCTTATTTTTTCTTTAATTGGGCCCACCCACGATATGGTGACCCACTCGTGGAATGTAACGACCCGACTACCGGTGGGGTTACATTTACATGGAAGAGTTTTATATTTTTACTAAGTTCGCTCATAATTAGTCAAAACGTGTTCAAGAGTTTTACTTTTGTCTAATCTCTTGAGCTACTCCTTTTTAAATACATAGTAAACTATAAAATATACGTTTTTAATATCAAAAACTTACCACTCAAAACCTCCAATGTCACAAATGACAAGATAACTTTTCAGCGGGACACTTAATAGAATTCTATTTAAAATTGTCAATCGTCAAATGCAAATTTCCTTATGACCCCCGGGCAAGATAAGTTGTCATTTTGAATAAGGATTTTTTTGTATATATCTTTTGTTTTAAACAAAACCCGGGGAACTTCCACTTTGGAGATGACGCATATATATGGCTGTTAAGACCCCCATTTTTCAACATCGCTGTCACCCAGAAACCCCATATTTTTTTAAACTCTCAGCCAAAGACCCCATCTTTTTTTTTAAATTTTACCGCTGTCACCCAAAGACCTTTATTTTTTGAAAAATTTTGAAAAGGTTCGCCCAAAGACCTTTATTTTTCTTTTAGCCTGATTTTACAAAACTTCCACTCAAACCCCATTTTTGGCAATTTGGCTGTCTCTCACCCAAAGACCCCCATTTTTGCATGCCCTCTGTCACCGAATGGCCCTGGGTTTCGAAGCGCCATGCGCCTTACACCCATATCCATTTCATATGCGAGTCCAAAAAAAAAAAAAAAAAAAAAAAAAAAGTTTTAGCATTTTCTAATCTCTTATATCGGATGCCTTTACATTTCTCTAATACAGTTTTCTCATGTATGGCAATTGTTTTGTTATTTTAACAAGATGGACTTGTTGTATTTGTACAATTGCCAGTCTGGAGGAAAGAGTGATATGACAAAATATCCTGGCGACTTGGTGTTTTGGGTAAAAATGTACTCGGAACCATCAAGTGTCATATATTATACTTTTGCAATTTATCAGTCACTTGACTTGTAAACATTATTATATTTATCCTCACAGAGATGGCGTCAATGTATTACACCAACACTGGGTCCAAAACCGCCGAAAGGAGAACCTCTTGATAAAAGAGACATTCCGAATGACGATTCACTTGAAGCTCAAACCAATGTTTCCCAGCCACCAGCATACGAAGACATAGACAGGAACGGCGTAGATAATCCCGCCTTCGAAAGAGAACAGAAAACAGAGCTCTAATAACGAACCCAGATAATCAATATAAATACCTCTCACTCAATACGCCAGGGGCCCAAGACATTGAGGTAAATTGTGTGGCTAGCGTTGGTATTGGCTGTTCTGGTGTGCAGAGAAGGCCGAGTATTGGCGCAAGTGGCCAAACGATAATTGTCAACATTCTTTGTGTGGCAGTTTTCTTTCAAACATTATTTTAACATTTCTTTATTACAAAATGATTTTGGTGTCGGGTTGGTAGCATATGTTCCTACATGATATTACTGATAAAGGTGAGTGTACATGTATATTGATTCCACCACTACGCTATTAAAGACCTAAAAAAAATATCTGCACGCAAATATGCAGGTATGGTATGGCTCCGATATACTGATAAAACGACTTTAGCAATTTTAACTGACCGGATATCACTAGTCTTTCTTTGCAAGAAAGAAACGATAATAATTGAGTATCAACTGTGTACGGCACGCCTTCATAATATTTTCATGGGAGCCAATGGGAACTTTTTAGTTGATCAGATGTTATTTCTCCCTTCCAGTTCTGCAAAACGTTGCCTACATTGCCTACAAGCAATCGGGTTTTAGTAATAACGAAACAACGCGCGAGGCTAGCTACAACTGAAGAATTTGCAAAGATTTTGACAACGATAACCTTTGTACTTGGCTATAAAATTCTCACACAATCAATGGCGTAGGGTCTAAGGCACTGGAGAACGTTTCCCAATCAAGAGTAAAACTTCAAAAATTCCTATAGCAAACTACCTTAAACCACTAATGAGTTGACATGTGACGTCAACGCTGGGCAACGAACAAAGCACTGCCCGGCAGTATGCGTGAGTACCTGCAGGGCTTGTGCTTTTAAAATTTCGCGCTCAATCAGGCGTGATAAGGCTATTGAATGCTGTAACTGTATGGGCATATTCTTCGGACCTCTAACATGTCAGTAGACCAGGTGCTAACTTGTGTTTGTAAATATTGATGTCACCTCATCTATACAAACTGAGAGTTCCTCATGACAGTGTCCAAGCTTGCTTGCACGCTAACCGTGACCTTGTAGACGAGGCTATGTTAAACAAATGCGTGCAAACACAATGGAAAACACAATAGACAGATGGCCGATGTGACTAACTCTCCATCATAGGGCCACTATAATTCGTGACACCTCCACACTCAAATAGTAATTATCCCTTAGCTAATAGCTAAAGGATGAGAAACAGCCTTGTCAAATTATAGACCGTATTCAATATGACGTCAGCCACCAGACATGTTGGTGGACAAGATGCATACATTCCAGGACTACAATACATTAAGCTGTCAATCGATCCATGTTTAGCGATTGTACAGGGATCGTTGACAGGTGAATGTATTGTAGTACTGGAATGCGCCTATCTTGTCCACCAACATGGCTGGCTATTGAATACGGTCTATACAGTGAAAGATCCCTCTAAGTTTATAGGCATGAAACTTTCTACAAGAAAATATCATCCTTGTTTTCGACCATTTTGAAATTATCATTTAGAATACATTTAAAGAGACATGAGGACATTTCCAGAAAGAAGCGCCCCCAATTTTTTTTTCGAACCCTGTTTTTTTGCATATTTAGAATGCTTACCAATGTATTAGATCACACCTGAAGTGAATAGGCCGAACACGCCGTCTTTATGTAATAAGATGATGATTTAGTATTTTCTGTCGTGCACGACAGAAATTCAAAGCAGGCAAATTCATAGCAGGCAAGTTAATAACAAGGTCTGCGGTTTTCTTTTCTACTTATATGTCAAATAAACTTTCGAAACGTTCTCGGTAGGTGGTCTACAACCGATCCAGTGCAATTTTATAGAAATTTGTATCCGAAAAAAATCTCCTCCTGTCACTTTAAAGTGCCTAACGTAACTAGGAGTAGTATTGAACCAAAGGTCAATTAAAAATGTTCTAAAAATATTAATAAGATTTTAAAACAAAACAAACTTAAGCCTGAGTATGATTTATTTGTCTACTATTTGGATCGTACTTTTCGAATAGTCAGTTTTCAATGTACTAGATGACCGTGTGTTTCGAAACTAATAGTCAATTCTCAATTTAATAGGTAAACAATAATACAAATTTTTTAATGTTTCATGTGGTCAAAATTCTGAGGAATTTCGAAGATTTTTGTGCATTCCTTTCTCATTGTTTTTTCGATCACCATAAGTCGTTGAAGTATTCTAAGACAGATCAAGACATGTTTATCAATTGCGATAAATTGTATTTTCAATGTGAATGTTGTAATATAAGGGTGTATATATACTACCATTGTACAGATAGAATTTGTAAATATTACACAATATGTATTCAATGCCTTCTGTAAAATTCTCAACCCATGATATGGTTTTACACATCAGGGATTGTCTGCTGAGTAATTCTTAGTAAAAGTTGAGTAAACAGTTACGCTAAGTAGCCATACAAAGGCGTAAATAATTACTCAACTTATACTACTGTTGAGTAAACTTAGTAAAAGTTGAGTCAAAGGTTACGCAAAGCGGAGTATATTTTACTCAACAATGAATGCATGTTTTCTCAAAGAGGGTTGTCCCCCTTAATCAACATTGAGTAATATATATATATATATATATATATATATATATATATATATATATATATATATATATATATATATATATATATATATATATATATATATATATATATATATATGCGTTTTAGTTCTGCCTTTAATGTGTATAAATGATAAAATGACTTCCAGATTCAGGGAAAATATCTTGTATATTTTTGTACAATAATGATTACAGTTACATTTAGAGTACTAGTCGCCGCGACTTAACTCAATAAAAATTCCGATTGGACGTCATATGGCGCCAGAATTTAGTCGCAGCGACAATTGCTGTAAAAGTTGCTAACAAATGCAAAGATCCCGTCATGTATAGAAAATGGGCAAACATTACTATGAAATCATATAAAAATCTTTGACTTAGAATATTGAATAGGCCTACTGTTCTTTAACAGGGGCTGGTGGACTGCCTCTGCACTATACGGAGCCATTAGTGTAAGACTTATATTTTAGGGTAATGCCTCATTTCTTTGTGTTTCCATTATTCATATTACCAGTGCATAATGACCTTCATTCTATAGGCCTATTGATCTTCATTCTATATTGGTAAGGGTAATAATCTAATGAATGAATATAGATAAAATGACTAGAGTCAAAAAATAGTCAGCTGCAAATATTGGCACATCCATGACGAGTTACTACTAAAATATGTCTTTGAACGGGTAGTAGGGGGTCCAGTGGCGGATTTAAGGAAAAGGGCCCTGTCAGCAGCTTAAGTTGGGGCCCCTTTAGTGTCAAAAAGCAACGCAATATCGCACTTTAGTGCGACTCAGGTGTGTCCAAGGGGGTCCTGAGAGCAATATTTTAGGGGGGCCCTGTCAGCAGCTGCTGACACTGCTGACTCTTAAATCCGCCACTGAGGGGGTCTTAGTTGACCTTGACATTGGTCATGTATGTTTGTTTGGTCTTAACGGGACATGCCTCAAAAGATTCATAAAGTATTATTGTAACATGTAATATTGTCGCACTTATAAACGCACATGCATGTAGCAATGAATTATCGCAATTCGCTGTACGGTACGCCGCCAGTGCCTTGCCAGTCTAATTTTTGACCGCAAGGGTCGACATTCCCGTGTAGTCGGGCTCTAGATGTCGACTTTTTCAAAAAAAAAAAAAAAAAAAATGAAATCATATAAAAATCTTTTGACTTAGAATATTGAATAGGCCTACTGTTCTTTAACAGGGGCTGGTGGACTGCCTCTGCACTATACGGAGCCATTAGTGTAAGACTTATATTTTAGAGTAATGCCTCATTTCTTTGTGTTTCCATTATTCATATTACCAGTGCATAATGACCTTCATTCTATAGGCCTATTGATCTTCATTCTATATTGGTAAGGGCTGGCGCGTAGCCAGCCAGGCAGTTCTGAGGGGGCAATTTCCCGGTAGGTGCAACAAATGTCCCGCTCACAAGCATAGATTTCCCGGTCGCAGGGCAAAATGATCCGAAAAGGGGCTGATTTAACATGAATATTCATGTTTTATTTCCCGATTTCCCCTCAAGATATTTTTCAGAGGGGGCACTCTGCCCCCCTTTGCCCCCACCTGGCTACGCCACTGGGTAAGGGTAATAATCTAATGAATGAATATAGATAAAATGACTAGAGTCAAAAAATAGTCAGCTGCAAATATTGGCACATCCATGACGAGTTACTACTAAAATATGTCTTTGAACGGGTAGTAGGGGGTCCAGTGGCGGATTTAAGGAAAAGGGCCCTGTCAGCAGCTTAAGTTGGGGCCCCTTTAGTGTCAAAAAGCAACGCAATATCGCACTTTAGTGCGACTCAGGTGTGTCCAAGGGGGTCCTGAGAGCAATATTTTAGGGGGGCCCTGTCAGCAGCTGCTGACACTGCTGACTCTTAAATCCGCCACTGAGGGGGTCTTAGTTGACCTTGACATTGGTCATGTATGTTTGTTTGGTCTTAACGGGACATGCCTCAAAAGATTCATAAAGTATTATTGTAACATGTAATATTGTCGCACTTATAAACGCACATGCATGTAGCAATGAATTATCGCAATTCGCTGTACGGTACGCCGCCAGTGCCTTGCCAGTCTAATTTTTGACCGCAAGGGTCGACATTCCCGTGTAGTCGGGCTCTAGATGTCGACTTTTTCCCATGATGCATCGGGAAAGCATCGCCTCTCCGAGCTAATCGTTGGCGGCACACCGCATTGCGAAATGTGAGAATTAGATTTTATCGTGTTAATTGTTAGAACCTTGATGGCCTATCCATCAATCCATCCATCCCTCACTTTCGGTCTCTCTCACACTGTTAGAAAACAGATTTTCCGTAAATTTACGGAAAATCTGTTTTAGAAAACAATAAAAATAAAAAACAAAAAACATAAAAAATGTTAATTTACGGAAATATTTCCGGCAGCAACATTTTCGGACTTTTTTTTCGTTCCGTAATTTTAAATTACGGAAAATTCTGTTAAAATACACATTTTTTTCCAATAATATGAGACAAATTTCTGTAAAATTACTGTCAAAGTTCCATTAATTGACAGAAATTCTGTAAATTTACCCTAAAAAGTCTGGAAATTCTGCTGCCAGAAATTTCCTTAAATTTATAGAAAATTTTCTAACAGTGCACTCTCTCCCTGTATCTCGCACTCTCTCTCTCTCTCCCTTTCTCTCTCTCTCTCTCTCTCTCTCTTTCACACACACAGACACATACACACATTTGCCTCTCTCTTTATAATTTCACATCGAACGGGATCACATTTTCATGTCCTCCTGCATATGCTACCGCACAAAAACAAACTGGGAAACAAAACATGTAAATTTTATTGTACATATTTAAATATATTTTATTTCTTCTAACGTATATTCATATTTCTTTTTCAACATTTCTTTGATTATTTTTACCAAAATTGGCACAAAAGGATTTTACCACAAATAACATTACAAAATACTACAAGCCTGTTAAATTCGCAAAATATTAGCTTGTAATGAATTCATAATACCACTACTTCGTAATTTTAATATTAAACATCGGATATTTTTGTTGATGCAGCTGATTATGGTGAATATACAGTGTGGTCCAAAAAAAGGTTTACACTTTTATGTCTGCAAATTTCTCAAAAGTGGGTGGACATATCACAAGTTTTTGAAGATATTTATTAACTACAATATCTTGTTAGAACCTGGTGAAAATGGCGTTGAAACAAAGCTCAAATAACAAAATGGCGACCGTTTAGAGAAAAATGGTCAAAACCCTTTTGGCACACACGTAGTCTATGGGCAATCGTGATGGTTAACAGTAATCAATACCATTGCGTGAACTGTATGCCTATACTCATGTAACAAACTTCTGACCACCCTTGAGTTTGTGCGGAATGTTTAACCGTTTGAAAATGAAAGAAAGAATATCTCAACCCTTAAACTGGACTTGAAATGTCCATTTACATAGTAATTAAGTTGATTTCAATTGGGGGAATTTTTAATTGAATGAGACTTGCATGTTTTTCTTGTCAATACTGATCAAGACTGCTTGTATATTTTCAATGTTTGCATGGTTTGGGACAAGATCATAAAGAAGAAATATTGCAGCCGTTTTATTTTTAAATTTATAAGAGAAACTTGAAATTATTTGAAATGCCTTAATTCTTACCGTTGTGGTTATTAATAAATACCAAGTCCCATGACGGGGTGCGTTGTTCATTGTGGGTATCAATCATGGATATAATTCTTGACCGCCAACACAGTGCCATAGACTTGCGTGTGTGCAAAGTGGTTTTTGACCTTTTTTCTCTAGATGGCGGCCATTTTGTTATTTCAGCTTTGTTTTCAACGCCGTTTTCACCAGGTTCCAACAAGATATTGTAGTTAATAAATATCTTCGAACTATTTTGATATGTCTACCCACTTTTTAGAAATTTGCAAACAAAAAAGTGTAAACTTTTTTTGGACCACTCTGTATGTCGATTCACTCTTATTATTAGTAAATAACTCTTTAATGTAGGGCAGCTGATATGGTAATATACTCTTTTTTGTTTTGAAAAATACGAATTGGATTATCCTCAAGAATCTGTTAATAATTGCAAGACAATCAATGCAAATGCTGTACATAAGGATTCTTTGATTATGATTTGATGTTTCTATTTTTAATGTTTATGAGGCTTTTAACCGAAAACCAATAACAATGCAAAACCATTTTATGTATGCATAGCAAGAAAACTATGATTTATTTAACGATTATGTTTTGTTTCGTGTGCGTGTGATACAGTGGATAATCACTGGTTTACGTGGATGTGACGTAATGTTTACATGTGTGATTATTAACATGTACTAGAAGAATGAATGTTGTGTTAATTAATCAATTAAAGAGATATAAAGCCATTTTCTGCAAATTTGCCTTTCAATTTGATTTGATATCCTTACTTAGAGAAATTCGAAAACTTGTAACCCACAGATGGCGGAAAAGTTGTAAAAACACCAAGTGAAAATTACAAAACAAACGAGTTCCACGTTTTGCGTAGCATCGCATTTATAGACCCCCTCCTTGCCACATTTTATCCCAATTCTTTCAAAAAATTTAACATTGGTTCCAATCACCCAAGCATCAAATTCTTCCGCAAATGACCACAGAGAAAAACGAATGATGGAAAAATAGACACCCCTGTGCAATAGGCAGGAGAGCTACATTACGTGACTACAATACATCCACCTGATATTGAATCCAGAGATGCTCATGTGTTACATGACTACAATACATCCACCTGTTATTGAATTCCAGAGATAATCATGTTGCACAGGTGATCTATATATTTTACTCTTGGTATTTCCACCATAGGGCAAGGGAATTTATGTACTGCACCAAGTGTGACGTCATATTGCATATGGTCTCTTATATAAGTCGTTGGGTCTATAGCATATAAACCTCCACTGCGTTCAGTTCATACGGGCAGTGCAATTTCGCACCCCGACATGGAATAAAACGACCATGGTCGTTTTATTCCAAATCACCCTTTCGTGGCCACAAATAGGGGTCAAATGTTTGATGTTAGACTGTCTAAAATGTGGGGTCCGTCTTAATTGATTGCCTAAAATGACCTTATTCATATAAAACTCCGTTTTGTCTTAAATTGTTTCGGTCGAAATAGCTGTATATCTCTGTAGGTTATTCTCATACATTACATTTTCGAGTGATTTCCGAATAAAGGGCAAGCCAATCACATCTTTGGTGTCAAGAAAATATCTGGCAATATTGTGTTATACGGCTCACTCGTTTCCCGCCAAAACATTTACGTATAGGGCCTCTCATAGCTCTATTCCGTTATAATAGCCCTGGAGCTAGCACACATTTGTAACACATCTCAAGTACAAAGGTTTGAGTGATTAAATATGTAGACAGCCTGACAGGAACCCATGAAACGTGATTCTAAGTGCCGCAAGTGGTGCCTTAAGAGAGGGGGCCAAGACAAAGTTTGTACAGGGGTCAAATTTGTAAATTGATCCAATCATGTTGAAAAGTATACCATATTATGTGTCTAACCATAAGGATTCAGAAAAGGTATAGTTTGTACTATCTACAACGTAAAGTTTAAGAGCTATTGGCTAAAAACAGCAAAAATCAATAAATTGGGTCAATTTCAGTTGTACAGGGGTCAAATTTTAAAGTTGTTCCGATTTGGATAAAAAATGGCGCAAATTGTTGGTGGAGCTCATAGGATTAAAATAAAAAAAAAAAAAAAAAAAAAACGACATGGAATAAAACGACCATGGTCGTTTTATTCCAAATCACCCTTTCGTGGCCACAAATAGGGGTCAAATGTTTGATGTTAGACTGTCTAAAATGTGGGGTCCGTCTTAATTGATTGCCTAAAATGACCTTATTCATATAAAACTCCGTTTTGTCTTAAATTGTTTCGGTCGAAATAGCTGTATATCTCTGTAGGTTATTCTCATACATTACATTTTCGAGTGATTTCCGAATAAAGGGCAAGCCAATCACATCTTTGGTGTCAAGAAAATATCTGGCAATATTGTGTTATACGGCTCACTCGTTTCCCGCCAAAACATTTACGTATAGGGCCTCTCATAGCTCTATTCCGTTATAAGGTTTTGATGGGAAACGTGTGCCGCGTTAGACCAGATCAGAATGTTACTTTGGAATGATCCTGAAAGGGTTGTAATTTTCAGTCAATGGTTTCTGCAACAATGCAAGTATTTTATGTTTAAAAGTTTTAATCGCTCTTTGCCACTCATGATTGTCATAAATTTCTGAATGTGTAAGTATGCCAAGCTTTTGTAATTAAATACCGGTATCGTGATTCTATTTACAATGTATGGGGTGATTAAATTATTCAATCAAAATATTCGCCTGCATTTGTTTGTGTTTGATTGCTGTCCTACATCATATAGAGTTTTATTTGGCACATCAAAAATGGGCCAAACTTGTGTTAAGAGTTTGGCAAGCGGATTTGACATCCCGGCCAACCATGGCATAAGTCCTTCTATCATTAACAGACCATTGTAGACCTGAATGCGTCAGCTTCCAGTAAGCCGATTCTGTATAGTAACTTTGTACCATGGACACAATACGTTTTGTAATGGCAACAAAGGCCTAGTCTCCGCATGGCCGGGATTGAACCTCATATCAATATCATCCTCATCGAATATGCAAGAGTCTCACTTAATTTGAAATTTACTATAGCTAGGCTGCCAGAAGGTTGACATGTGAAAATAAAATCTGGTAATGCACTAGTTATATTGATTTCACGAAGAGAAAAAAGTAAACCATACAAATCAATACACCAAAGTTTACCACCATTTGACCTCATTTTAAAAGTTTAAAACAAAAAATATTTCCAAAAGGACACAATTTGGGAAAAACCGATTTATTGCCGATTGAAAATTTGTACCACTTTTACATTTTTCCCTGATTGTTACTGTTTTATCTTACCTAATTTTTATTACGGTAGTGAGCAACATGCTATCGGTTGGCGACTCAACGGGTCGCTCTCATAACAAGTTATCGCAGCAAGTACAGGAAGGTCTCTCCATCCCGGAGTGAAACCCTTTACGATTATAGCTTTGGAATGGCTTGAACGTATTTACACCTACCTAAAAAATACAAGCAAAGGATATTAGACACACTATATCCCTAACGTCCCAAACACCTGGAAAAAAATAGCGGAGCGGACCCCCTGCCTTGGGTTATGGGGAACTTGCTCCAAGATCTTACAACAAAAACAAAAACCCAACCTCACTTTTTGCTGGTGATTGTAAGATTTTTCCGCTAAGGGACGTTAGGGATATGTTACAATATTAACTTGTTAAGTTATTGAAAAAAAAGGCCACAAAATTGATAAATTCCCAGCAATCTCACTCCTATCCATTTGATGGTGCTTTTTAATAACAGCTAATAGGCTAACATAACAGTTTCCCAAATCAGAAAGGGTGTGCCCAATGGTTTGGACTTAGACTCATTTTAGAGCCAATTTGGGAGTACTTGTATATAGCCAGTCAGGGTGAGCCCCTCCTTTAGTGCAGTTTCAAGGTCAACTTAATTTTATTAATCAATGTCGGACTCGTTTCTCCATTCTCTCCGGACTGCCGCTGGGGACCTTGGGACCCACTAGGCAGTCCCTGTACACGTGACCAGTTTATTAGCTTTTCTAACCGAAATAAGGAAAGTGGTGGCTCCTGTCTAAGTTTTTGTCAATTGGTGCCAATGTCCCAGTTCAGTCCCGATGTATCCCTAATAGCCTAGAATGACCAATTTCTGTACGTGCCTTAAATTCGAGTTTGATGCACCCACCCTATTGCTTAATTTTCCAATATACACATTGAGGGGGGTGGTCCCCCTACCAGGATTAGGTATGTTTCCTCCTCCCCCGAAAAGTTGCACATTATGCGTGTACTGCCTATTCAAAATGGGCCGCCATTTTTTTATGAAAATCTGCCATTGTAATTTCATTATAGATAGACAACATTTATTCCCGTACTAAACGAAATAAAGTTTTCTTCCTGAAGTTGCTTAAACATTTAGTGTCCAACATGGCCGCCGAAAGGGAGGCATGTTTTCATGAGAGGATTTACTAAAATTGTTGCAATTGTTGGGTAAAAGAATGTGAGTGATAATTTGAGAGCACAAAAGGGGGAAAATGGCATTTGGTATTTCATCGAACTGATCGTTAACTTATAATGGCGACGGTATACCGCTCCATTGGACCAAAATCAGAAAAAACCACCCTTGCAATCAACCTTTTAGGACATAATAAGAACCATAGGAAAACGATTGATAATCATTGCCGCAATTGTCTCTCCTACTTCTGGACATTGCAACTAAATTTAACACGAATGACGCTGGGAAGGAAGATGATCTCGGCAGTAGAGAGAGAGAGAGAGGAGGCCGGGGGACAAGACAAACAAAGATAGCACTTGATGTGCTCGAAAGATAGGTCAAACCATTTTCCTTCTACCTCGATACACTTTTTTGCACATCTTCATGAGCATATTTTGTTATTTTTACTGGCAAAAATACCTTGAACGTCACACGAGTAGTATCCGTAAATACAGTCTACATCCATTTATTATGATTTTATTGTATCAGGTTTATATGATCTGTTGTCCTTCTGTGAACTATTATAGAGTCCGTTTGAAACCACTTTATAATGACCCCAAATAGTCACCAGCTATAGCAACAGCACTCTCGTGGACAGGTCAATACCCGCTGTTAATATATCCTTTACATCTTGGAAAATGATTTAGGTCATTCTTAGAAAGTGTTGTTGTAATCACGTCGAAAGATGATGTACTGCTTTCGTCCCTGATTTACGTACCCTATAGCACACTATAATATATCCGCCATCTTGAAAACTATCTGTGCGCAAATATAAATGCCATAAATTTTCTTTGGAGCTCCCAAAATAGCACACAGGTTCTTAGCCAAACCAATTTGCCATTTTTAAGTTCATTGTTTAGCTAAATATATGCCTCCTGCAGCGCCAACTGGACGCATAGATGTTTTTAAAGTCCCCTCATGAGTTAAAAACTTTATATCGTTTGATGAAATTTCCTATCTGTAATTGAAATTATAGATGGGCGGTTTTCCATAAAACAATGGCGGGGGGGCCATTTTGAATGGCAGGACAGGGGCTAAGGTGTCATCCTTTTCGGGGGTGGAAACATACCAATCCTGGGCAGGAGGCCTCCCCTCCACAGTGGCGTAACCAGCGGGGGGCAGGGTGGGCGCAAGCCCCCCAAACGGACCCCTGCCCTCCCGCCAGCACCCCCCCCCCCATGAACTGACCTTTTGTACAGTGTCCATGGAGAGGACCCAAATTAGCCTCCTCAAAAATGCCTTGGCACCCCTTCTGCCCCCCGCCCCCCCCCCCCCCCCCATTTGCAAAGGTCTGGTTTATACGCCACTGCCCTTCAAGTTATCAGCTGTTTTATATTTGGAAAAAATTAATCACCATTGGGTGCCGTGCAACGCCCGAAAATCGGTGATTGCAGCTTATAGACTATAACTTGTTGGTAATTACTTGGCTTATCATTGCAATTGATGGAGGAAAAATGACTTCCTGGATATGTACTGTCTCATTTATGTATGGTTATGCAGACGTACGCTGCCAAAAACAATCGATATTTTATCTGGTATTTTTTCGGTGGTGCACAAGACGCTTTATGTAAAAAAGTAATAATGTTTACACCGAGAGAGGGGCGGGAGAGAGCGACATTCTCAGACAGAGAGATTTCGCGTGCCCATTGCATGCCACAAACTATTTGCAAAATACATAAAAAAACAAACGGGTCGGTTAGTATGTCTATAAGACCTTGGTAAAATCACCACTCACGACGAAACCCCTCTTTGGCATTATCAGCAGGGAACAATGGTGAAAGAGTGTGCGTTTCCGGTAAAGTTCTTTAGGCATTGATAACTTGTCAACCCCCCTGTATGGCCCCAGCTTGGATTCAAGGTTACGCAGGGTTAAAAATTTTAAATGCCTCCAATGATGGTTTGAAAACACCGGCGCTGTGCTCGATATTAGGATTCTAAAAGGGTAGTTACCATATCTTGGCGTAAACGTTTCGGATTATGGAGCACACACTTTTTAAAATAGTGCAAAAAACCACATTTTGTGTGTACCTAGTAACAAAGTTCAATATTGCTTTGACAGTCCAATAGCAATCCAATAGCTGCCAATAAGCTGTTGACTTTATTTGCCCTTTTGGTTAATAACCAAACATTAGATAGCCAAAACTCTTCCTATATTTTGTTCTAATGAGCTGAAAACCAACAATGTACCACGACTTTTACAAAATTTAATTTTTGACCCTGTACAAACGAAAAAGTGACTTTTTCACCATTTGTTGCCGTTTCTTCTACCCCATAACTTCAAACTACAAGCCATAGGTGGTATATAAACTATACTTTTGGGATCCTTATAATCCCGGACAAACATCAGGCGTGTTTTTTTCCAACACAAATGAACATTCAAAATTTTGATCCAAGTGTGACCTTGAAATCCATGCTAGGCGCCATGAACGGGTGTGGCCAGTGCCTTCCATCAATTTTTTTTATTATTATATTACTTAGCGTGAGGCCCCGCGCTTCTCAGCGGTCTCCCGCTAGCTGATTAACGGGATGGGGGGGGGGGGGGGGGGGGGGGGGGGGGGGGGGGGGGGGGTGGGGGAGGGGGGGGGGGGGGGGGTGGGCGATCAATGGAAAGGAAGCGATCACTGAAGAGGCGATCACTGATACTGTGACACCACCTCAAACTCCCCGAATAAAGTACCCCCGATCCAACATTCGTAACACTTTTAATAACTCAAGTCCCTTTAGTTCCCGTCATAATCTGTAGCTCACGTATTTAACATTTTATAATGAAACGTCCAATATTTAATCCCGTCCATTTTCATCATCTCTCTTCTAAAAACTACTATTTCCCGTATCTAACCCGATTTCTACCACCCCCCCCCCAGAACCAAAGCTAAATAACATGAACCTGCTTATATTGACATTTTAACCCTGTATCGTAGTTTCTCATTTTCTAACTAACAAAACGTTATCATTTCATCCATATCTGTTAGTGTTTAACCTTTTTATCATCTCAAAAGGTATGATGTGCTTAATAACCCGTATAGTTCCTGTATAGCCCACGTTTTTTCTCACAACTCCTCAACTTCCATTAATAAAGTTATCCCGGTCAACCTGCAGTTTATAACCCTCCTCTGGCTTCCTTCTTCCAGTTATCTTTCTTTTTCTCTGGCATCCTCAAGCATTTTCCCCCCTCTACAAATTGCGTTTTCTCATTTCTCCATCCGTCGCCCTCAACATCTCTCACTCTCTCTTCTGTATGACCATATCTCCCCCCCCCCTCTTTCTCACATCTTTCTATTGCCCTCAACTTCCCCTCTACAAATTACGGTTTCTCTCTCATCCGTCACCCAAAGACCCTACAAATTGCATTTTTACCTGCTCCTCGCCTTTTCCTTTCTTTATTCCCTTATCGTCTGCTTTTTGTCCGCTTTTTGGTTTTCACTTCTATTCTTTTTCTTCTTTTTTTTTTTTTTTTCCTTTTCTCTCTCTTACCTCCCCTCTCTCTCCCTCTAAAATAACTCCACTCTCATGTCCCTTCATTCTTTCTCCTGTTATTTTTTTCTCTCTCCTTTTTCTGTATTACCATCTCTCCCCCTCTATATCCCTCAAATCCCTCAACATTTTCCCTCTGAAAAATTAAGTTTTCTCTCCTCTCATTTCGTCCTCTCTCTTGACCTCTTCTCCCTCTCCCCTTTCTCTCTTTTTTCTCTCTTTTTCTCTCTCTCTCCCTCTCCTCCCTCACTCTTTCTCTCTCTTCCATTTCCCCCTCTACAAATTAGGCCTACGTTTTCTCTCTCATTCGGTCTCTCTCTCTCTTGACCACCTATCTTTCTCTCTCACACTCTCCTCTTTCTCCGCTACCCCCTCTCTCCTTCTAAGCCCCCCCCCTCCCTCTCTCCCCCTCTCTCTTCTCAGCAGCCCGTGCCTCTCTCCTAAGAGAGAGGTATAACCGTTCTCTTCCATGGCGTACCACGGGGTATGCGTAGCACGCATGCGTACAGACGATCACGCACTAATTCATATGCGCGTCGCCGTGGACAAATGCACTATGATGCGTTCACGCCGCGGTCCTTGTGCGTTGTGTGCGATCACCATGGCGTCACCGATTGCATAACATTTTGATCGGTGTCAAACAGCAAGTGTTTAAATAAATTACGCGCACGGCGCGCTGTGAAAGCAACGTTATGTTGGCGAGGACCTGGCTGTGCTACGATGGAAAGAGGAAACGCGATAATTCCCAATCCGGTGGCGCTCCCCATGCAAAGTTGCGTTTTAATAATTAGAATCATGCATAAATTATACGATCACTGTAGCAATCATACTATAATTTGGCTAATGTTTGATGTATGTATGTAGTATGTTTGGGTTTGTTTGTGCACAAAATGCTTCCGCTCATTTTGATCCAAATTGCCCAAATCGCATTAAAGGCGTGAGGATACGGAACGGATTTCTCGGGCTATATTTGGACGAAATCCGTTCAGAAATGGCTTGAAAATTAGCGAAAATATGGTCGGTTAATATGGTAAATTTACCAGTTGTTGAATTCCAATCGGTTGGTGAGGCCAGTACATTTCTTTTGAATCAGTTGGTATAGTCAGCTTTTCCCTCTATCCACGGATTGCCATTTGCATGAACGCGGTTAACAACCAAAAATGATTCCCCAAAATGATGATATAAGGGTATTCAGGTTATGTCAATAAAGGGGTATCTTAAAGTTTTGTTAAAAGCAGGATAATTGTAAGCTTTATTTGGACCCCACTTTTTTTCAAAGATGTGGCATATTTGGTCTCCAAATATAGAAATACTTTAAACCTCCAAAAGGTTGTCACCGATATCAGTTGCGTACTTTTTCTTTCATATTGGTATGATAATTTCAACTCGCCAGCAACTGACACAGGGTTATCAAGTTTAAAGTATTTTAAAATAAATTGTTGTGTGATGAGGAGTAGAAACGTCATTAAGAGGCCATCGATAGTAAAGTGTACTGAATTTTGTGGGGTTAAAATAGCGTCACATTTATTATGCAGTCAATAATGCCCCGATTTTCTAGACTTAAGGACACCGATTGCCGTTTATTGACATGTGAATCCGTGGACAGAGCGCAAAACCATCTACTTGATTCAAACGACTGCAGCTCGGTCTATACCTAACCGATGTGAATGATCTTTGCAGTAAATTAAAGATAATGAATTAAGCATTCACTTCAAATGATATCACATATGTGAGATATATATTACTTAAAAATTAAAAATGGCGGACACAATCCGGGTCAAGTTTTTTTGACTCGCCCTGTATAACTCATAATTTAAGTCATAAGCCACTAATAAAATGGGAGATAATCGCTTAAAGCTGTCCATTGATCCGCATATGGCTAACAAGAAATGTCTTTAAAAAAGACAACGCCTCAGGATTCATCTGAAACGTTATCGATTACATTACCTATGGTCCATGTCGCTATCTCTGTGCAGTGATGTCAGCTATCAGTTTGGTGCAGGTATTTTGTGCAGATATTTTGTTAGTGTATAGAAATACCGTCTTTGATCGCACACGACTTACGCTGTCATTATGGAGTCAACGCTTGTGCTTAAACACTGCTATCATATTATAAACTGGGCTGACATCACTGCATGGAGATAGTGATATGGACAATAGTTTTGAGGGTTCTTTTAAACTCTGAAGCAATGACAATTGGCAAGGTGTTTGTTCATCACTTAAGATTATGAGGTTGCTTTTACTTGGAAGCAATTGTTCATGTGGGTTAGGGTATTTGTTAAGTTCACTATAGACAATGTCACTAATTTGTTATGTTGGGCACAGATACAAAGTTTTTTGTTTCTGTGAGTATGCATTAAAGATAAGGAAACTGACAAACTCGCGAATCTAATGTCTGAACGAAGCACTTTTTGTTGTGAGATCACAGACTTTGTGATTAGTTAATTCTAGTAATAAAAAATAATAACATAATAACACGTTGATGCAATAAGGCGCAAGAAGGTATCTATTTGACTGTCTTACTTCTTGTCGTCATTTAATATATTCAACAACTGTGTTTGATCCCTGAAACAATAAACACAAACTTCACTAAATACAGATACAAACATGAAAATGATCATAAACTCACATTTTCTCTTATGCGCTCTAATCAAAATAAGTAAATCTCACTAGGTTTCCAAACATGGAGCTTTACATAACAATAAGTTGTGATTTTCTATATGAAGGACTTCAATTTGAGCTTAGCTATTTCCCACTGTGATTAGTGTATGGACAACCATTATGTACGCTATGCAAAAATGCAATTTGTTTGAAAAATGAGGGCGCCTCCTTTGAAATTCTTGGTCGCCTTTAAGTCCGACCCATGACAACCTGAAATCTCAATCTGCCTAACAATTTGATTGCGCAAGGTTTCAGACTTGGGGCAACTGCGCGTCACAAAATGTCACCTACCTGAAACGGCGCATTACACCTCTCCATGTCCAATCATTAACCTCTAATCAGGGTGTCCACCTGCGGCCCGCGGGCCATTTGCGCCCGTTAAGAGCCGCATTGTCGGCCCGCGAGGCCCTTTCGCAGAAAAAAAGCATAAATTGTCCAATAAAGAAGACGTTCATACCGCAAATATGGGTCTGGTATATGAATGCCCCCTTTTTCATGAATTTTGAAATAAGTAGGTTTTTCAAAATTGTTAAAAATTAGCCCCATTTCCTCATCGAACCGACATTTCAAAAATTGGTTAAAAAATAAGTCCAAAAAGCTCGACATTTCTAGGAGACATGGTCATTTTGTGTTCAATTTGGCCCAAAATCTGGCATCTTTGGGATAGCTATGGGCCCCTTTTTTAAGTCAAAATGGTTACTATAGATATAGGTCCTACTTCCAGACTCTCGGGGCACGTCCTAACCAACCAAACTTGAAACCCCTCTGGGTTTATTTACTTGCGACCCCGCATAATTTTTGGATTCACCACGCGGCCCTGCCCTACAAAGGTTTGGACACCCCCTGCTCTAATGCTATATTTGGCTGAATGGTCCAAACATTCCCTAGAGATGATAATATGAAAATTCCGGTGGGCAACTCACTTTTTATACTGTTTTTTCAGGTAGGGATGTGCGGCCCCCAATTTCCGAACTTGGGGGCTTTTTGAACTGAACTGATTTTGTCCTCCGAATTTAGGGGCCTGGGAACTGAAAATTTGAGAAATTTTTGCACGTTTTGGGAAGCTTAAATTTGGCTAAAATAATTAGCTTGCTGAGGCAAACATTTTCTGGAAAAGGGAACAGAATTAATGCCCTGTCAATCTGGGGGTTTTGGGAACTGCTGGAGAGACCGGAATGTGGTCTTAAGGGGACAGGTGGACAGTTTGTTTTTTTGAGAACAAATTGTAAGTTTTCAACATTTCTGAATTCTCACAACTTTCAATAGGAGTATTTACTTTTTTATATTATTTGGTGAAAAGTCGGATATTTCGTTCAAATGTTATGGTTGAACGAAGTGGACAGCTCGCACAGAGAAGACATTTCTTATGTTTTTGTATTTTTTCAAGCGCTATGTTTACTTTGTTTTTCATGTTAATTTTAAGCAGTAAATATTGAAGAGAATTCCAACAATAAATTTTTTGGGGTAAACAGGTGAACCTTTACGATTTTTTTAATTTAAAAAATAGTAATTCTTAGTAGATGAAAAATTTAGAATTAAAAACAAATTTCAATATTACTTTAATAATTGAATTAATTAACAATTAAGTGCTTCTGGACCTTTATTGGGCTATATCTTTTTTTGTGCCATTTTCGAAGGTTACAAACTTGCCCCCCCCGCCCCCCCACTTATCTCAAGACCTATTGACTTCAATTTGGCACAAAAGTAGTTTGGCGTACATACTTCATCCTATGAGAGGATTTTGCATCCAACCCCTTTATTGTTGAGTTACATTGATTTTGTATGCACCAGCAGCAAAATGAGCGAGAGAAGTTTGAATGGTTGCCATCGCAAGATGGAATATAATTTGGGTAAACGCTCTCATAGGATTACAGATCCTGTGACACAGACTACAACACTTTTCCCGGAACGCCGCACCGTAGGTCGATGTGATCCGAGACAAATATATTTTGAAAAAGGCTCATCATACCGAACATTTTAGTATAAGCAAGTTGCTTGTATTAACACAAACTATGTGCTGTGATGCATAATCATCAACGACGCCATGTCCCCCCTTACGGGTTATAGAGGATAATTGAAGATAAAAGGCATTCTGCGTACTGCGTTTCAGTTTGCCGCTGCCACTTACGCACTCGGAGTCAGAGCGTAGGAGATCTTTCTAGGTGCGAGTGATTTCATGCACAGTTCATCGCGAGAATGTTGGCGTTTTTTTAGTGTGTAGTTTTTGGTCGCGTCGCAAATAATACCGATGTTATCACAATCCACACTGTAAAACATTCCAGTGTAATTTCCAGGAAAATCCTGTAAAAACTTCCCAACAACTTACAGTATTTGGCCTGTACTTTGGAAAATACAGGAAAATACTGTAATTTTTTATGTCCAATTTTCCAGGCCTATAATGACAAAGCTAAAGTGAAGACTTTATCTTCGAATTTAATGATAATCAACATCATATACACTACTATGATTTTTTCAATTATACCATTAAGTACTAAAATTATACAGGGGAAAATACTGTAAACTTTTACAGGAAAATCCTGGCCATGCAATTCTGCCAACAAATTCCCGTAAAAATAATAAAAAAAAAAAGCCCTTTTTACAGGTTCGCATTCAATTTACTGTAATTTTTACAGTTTGATGTAATACATTTTACACACAAACTGTACATTTTACAGTATAATTTGCACTGTAAAAAATGTGGATAGGCCTACTAATTTAGGGTTTCGTCAGTGCTTTTTTATTCCCCCACATTCACCATCTCTGTAATAATACTCCCAATCTATAGGTTTTTAGCGTTTTTGATTAAATTATTTTACAGTATACTGGTATATTTTACGGTAATTTGTTTGGCAAATTGCTGTCCACAGGCATTTTTTACGGAAAATTTACAGGATTTTTCAGTGGCAGGGGCGTACCGAATCGTTTTCATAGATTGCATGGGGTGGGGGGGTTGGCGGTAGGGTAAGGGTCAACCGATTGCCGCCAAACCGCCCTTGTAACCGACATTTAAACGAATAACGACACAAACATGTTAGATGGTGTGGTCGGTGAGTGGTGTCTTTGTACGTTTCTTACATTTGGTGGTTTTTATGACAGATTCCCCGAAAAAAGTGTGAAACAGCAAGAAACGTCTATTGCCGTTTGTCCTTTAAGAGCCAATACTCGCAATTTTCCGAAATGAGACGCACTTATGCCATGGCATTCAATTTCTAATGTAGTTGTAGCATCAACTTTAATTCCATAATAAGGGCAGGACGAGTATGGGATTTTTCGGGATCTTAGTTTCAAAGTCAAGAACCCGTTTTTTATAAGGAAACGTATGAAATGTTGTGGGAAAGAGTTTTAATATCTGAACAAATTAAATCCGAT
This sequence comes from Ophioderma brevispina, assembly GCA_023653785.1. NCBI lineage: Eukaryota > Metazoa > Echinodermata > Ophiuroidea > Amphilepidida > Ophiodermatidae > Ophioderma > Ophioderma brevispina. The sequence goes on along the minus strand of JAMKCH010009714.1, from coordinate 42,654 downwards.
AAAACTACTCCCCTTAGTTCATTTCCCTACATGGCCCTTAATTACCCTACTTTCATATGTTTCCCGTGTATAGGCCTATATTTTAACAGACTGTTTTGCCTAATTTGAAACAAAAATGTTCGCAATGCACTTAATAGGCCTAATATTCACTCACTCACCATCATCACTCACTCACTCACCACTCACTCACATCAACTCACTCACTCACGCACATCCCTCCCCCGCCAACTAACCCCCCATCCCACTCCCCAACCAGAGTTTATTGCTTCCTGCTGTCAAGCAAGAGCCAATTCTCTTGGCGAACGCCGTACTTGCATGGGTTTGCGCTTATTTCTATGCGTCAAAACGCAAGGTAAGCTGCGCTTTTGGTTCATGCAAACATGACGCACTTGACGGACATTGCAATTTTTAAGAGTTTTTAAGGCCTATTTCGTCGTTTTTTCTTTCTCGAAACTAAGTCGGTGACACCCTGTTTTTATAAGTGCGCCGAAAAGATCTTATAAAGTCCCTACCATAAGTGAAAAAATCAAAAAATCGTTCGATTTGTTTTATAGTTTTATGCGCTGAAAAACTACAACATTTTTCCGGTTTTTCCCCTAGAGCTCCTGTAACAAATTTGAAAATAATAACTTTTTGAAACAGCCTATAGCTTAAAAACGAAGTCTGTGCCCCATTGTTTTTCAATTTGTCACCTACATCAATTAAAATACCATTACCAAAAAATTAAGAAAATCGATCGAATTTCAATTATCCTTATAACCCTAATGGGCCGCACATACCCGTACCGCTTTCCAATAGATCGCAATACATTTAGCGCCACACTGCAAAATAGCCTGCAATGGCTTTTCGTACCGGAACACCATGCTTGGCCATATGGAAACGTGCCACCATAAAACCACAGTTCGCAACATTTTGCGAATGATTCTGGAAAGTCACTTTTAATCCTGCAATCATTCAATATAAGTTTTAAAAAACCATACCTCAATTACGTTAGGAATTGAGAATCTTTTTCGGTGGTGCATGATTACTATTAAATTTACTGCACTTTTGCTTGTTCGAATGTGTACGATCTAGGGAACATGAACACACCACCAAATTGGTCCGCACGTACCACAGCAATCATGCATCATCTCATTACACTTATCCTTGAATTTAACTTGAAAACTAATTTAGAATTCATACTGAAGTTATTGGCTTTACGCAGGAGATTCGTCCTACCGATTTTCAGTTTTAACCATAACGGGTGATGCCGTAATCCTTTATGGGCGAATAAAATTTGTCCGAGGTCGGGAAAAATAAATAATGGACGAGGCGCAGCCTAGTCCATTATTTTATTTTTTCCGGCCGAGGATACAATTATGAGCCCATAAATATACTGCAAACCCTTTATTCCTATTCTATTACTGAAAACAGCTGATATCAAGGAGAAAAGCATTCGCGACCATTGCAGAATAGATGGGCCTTAAACTGACCAATCAGAATGCAGCATTTTCAATAATAATGGGCAGCAGAGGTAATAGAATGTATAATCATTACAGGTCACTTCGGAAAATCCTATCTTCGTGTTCGGCGTCACTAGGATAACCCCTAACTGTTGATGAATTAAGTAAGCAACACGCAAGCGCAGCTGGACACGGGGGATTTGGATTTATAATACTTAGATTAACCGTCTGTTATGGTTAGTATGGAACAATGTTTGTATGGTGCTTTCGCATTCTGAGAAACCAACAAACCGCGCATTTTCTTAAATTATCTCTGTGCGGTTATAATCATCACGATAATTTTTATGTTTCTATAATAATTTCAGTAACTTACGACGCATATTATTCTGCAAAGTTTCCGTTCTTACCTTACCATACGCTAATTGATAGTCTTCTATCATGCTCATGAATAAATGTATAGGTTAACACGCATCAGGCCAACTAAAAAATCTGCAGAAAGGGGGGAGCCTAATTGTTATCAGGTCATACGGCGCCCATTAGCGGGATAATTTGTATTAATACATTGAGAGGAATAATAACACTCCACTAAGATCCGGCGTGAATTGGTGCAAATTAGTTGCCAATTCCTTCTTAGAACGCCTCGGCGAAAAAAAAATATCCCTAACTGTTGACCGGTAATTTAGCCTGGTGGTAATTTTAAGAGCAATCTTATAAAGTTTTCTAAGGGAGAGCTCATTATTTACGCCAGAGGGAAATGGAGGAGTTCGGAGGGGGGTACGAAGATAATTGCTACGCGAAAGATGAACATGAAAATTTTTTAATGAGAAATTTTCAAAATCGGGAATGCGAATGCGAAACTTTTAACGGAAGCTATGGGGAAAAAGTGATTTTTTTTTTGAAAAAAAAATGTTTAATCCTCCCTCCCCCGTGGTAAATAATGATCCGCTCCCTGAGATGCACAGAGTCAGCACTTGTTCAAACCCTCTTATGAACAAGAAACCTTTTGGTGCTGGGCACCAATGTATGCCCGCGCATGGCAGAATTATTAAAAACAGCCACAAAAATAGCCAAGAATTGCGAGATACATAACATTTTCCAAGCAAAAAATTGCTTGTGTAGGGACTTTTACTGAAACTGAATCTATATTGGCACAAAGTTCTGATAGCAGGGGATTGTAGTGATAGAGTGTGCGCTTCCCGATAAATTTGGCAATTTTGCACACAAGTACTTTAGTCATTGATAATCCATAAAATTGATGGAAGCACTTGCCAACCCCTCCTTAATGGACCCCCAGGTTGGGTTTTAAGGTTATACATGGTTCAAAATTTTTTAAAAGGTTCCGATTAAAATGTTGAAAATTACACCATGACGTTTGTCTGTTAACAAGGATTCCAAGGTATGTTTTGCACTATCTATGGCTTTATAGTTTCCGGATATGGGTTAAAAACTGTAAAAATGGTGAAAAAGCTTTTGTTGGTTGTACATGGCCAAAAGTCACAAGTTGCTTTGAATTTCAGGTGAATAATGTGGCGCAATTGTTTCCCCCTAGCTTTAAGGATTAAATAAGGGAATAGTTTGCCTTATCCGTTATGCTTAGTGTTCACGTTATCCAACAAAATAGGTCACAGGTCAATATAACCCAATAGCTGCTGCCGATAGCTGTTGACTGAAGTTTCGCCATTTTGGCTAACACCCAAACACTTAGATAGTCCAACACTATTCCTATATTTCATTCTATAATGATCTTACCCAACAACTTGAACCACGTTTTTAACAAAAATTGGGAGCACTTTTAATTTTTGACCCCTGTCAAACCAAATTGACTTTTATACCAACATTTTTACGTTTTTACCCCATAATTCCAAACTTTAAGCCACAGGTGTAACAAACTATACCTTTTTGGAATCCTTGTACCAGACAAACCTCATGGTGCGCTTTTCACACAATCGGAACATTTTAATTTTTTTACCCCTGTGTAACCTTGAACTCTAAGCTGGGGGCCATGAAATGGGTGTGGCAAGTGCTTCCATCATTATTTTTTATTATCAATGCAAACGTAGGCCTACTTGTGTACAAATTCACAGTTTTAACCAACATTTGCACACTCACATGTGATCTGTGCACTACAGTCCCCCACTATGAAATATTTTATCTCTTCTTCTGTGCATGTTGTTTTCTTTTCTTTGGTGTTTTGGTTTTGCGTGTTTTGCATTTTTTTGTTTCAATTTTTATACAACCCTCTTATATGTTTACTGTTACAAAGGTAAGATACATTTACAAATACATGTACTGTCATCTCACCTTAATCTCTTCATTTCATCCTCTCTGCCTTTTCCCTTTTTCATTAGTCGGACCACTGTTTGTTTTTGTAATGGCATTGTTTGGTTGTTCTGTCCTTGGATTCGGTCGTAATGTTTTTAAATTGCCTATGTCCGTAATCATAGTAAGTTTATATGAAGAGGTATGCCCCCTCACATCACGCTCTTCGATTAGCAGTGTTCCTTATTCATATTACTACTCTGCATTTCTAACTTAGTGTATATACGTTCAGTTGTCACTTCCAAATGTTAATATAATTACACTTTAACTCATTACTAAATAGTATCGTATATTGCCTCTTTACCTTATAGTACAAAGAAATTAAAAATAATGGTTGTGAACCTCAAAATAATTGCAACAGAAACGATTTGGGTGTTGTATATACTTATAGCGGGGAACGTGAATTTGCAGGGGGCAAGGTTTTGTACAACGGGGGAAAATATAAGCGGTATATTCTACTGAAATCTATATCAACATTTTTTGGCCATGTCCTAAGGATTAAAAAGGGTATAGTTGGCCCTATCTGTGGGTTCTAGTTCAATGTGATAGGGCAATGGTTAAGGTCATCCTGGGTACATTTCAGAATGCTCCGATTTTTTCAAAATGGTCCAAATTCTTCATATAGTCCCAAAGAACCAAGGAACCATTTGGGGCTATTTAAACAGAGGTCAAAATGAACAATGGGTCTATATTTCCTACGCTTCCCATCTAATTTACATACTAAAAATGACAGTAGCAGAGAAACTTGCATTTTCTGTTATAGGATATGACCACCAAACATTTGAGACTAGTTTTCGTCCAAAATCGCGAGCCCTCTGAAAGGATTACCCCAGGATGATCTTAACCGTTATGAGCCTACAGTGATGGCACATGTAGTCCGTGGATAAAGCGCCCGTCCCTCATGCCAAAGGTTGTGGTTCGAGCCCCGCTGTGGCCATGTGTTTCGCCCGTGAGTAAGGCGCTTTACCTCACTTACTCCCTCTATACCCAGGTGTAGAAAATGGGTACCGTCATTATTCAATGCTGGGAATGTAACGACTCGCTTAGAGGAGGTGTGCGAGCCCCCTACAAGCAACATTACTATGGTGGAGTTGGCCCAATAATCGCTTCGAAAAAAGAGAGATGGGCACTCCGTTTCCTGTGTTTCAGGTCCGTTACCTTTAGTTTTGGTTTAACTGATTTGCACTCTGTCAGAAGTCGTTCAATGGTTTCTGATTTTTCACATGCAGAAAGTACATAGATCATTATTTCTCCTATCCAATTAGATAGTCATATGGTGTTTTGTTGTAAGGATTCTAATTTCATAATTTCTGTAACTGAACCCTCGTGTTTTACATCCAGATGTCATTAAGATACCAAGCTATACATTTTCCAAGTTGCATCCGGAAAACTTACATTTCAATTTGTTTTCCCCATTTTTGGTTTCGACTGTCGGATTTTTTGAATTTACAAGGTCAGTTAACTGCGACGCCTTCAACCTTTTTATAATTCCTTCAAAATAAGGTCATATGACAAGGAATACATGGTTTATACACTGGTATTATAGGACTATTTTTTGTTAATTATATGTTTAAAATGCTTTGTATCACACTGCAGAGTATACCATTATTTGCAAAGAATTTTTTCAAGCCAATACTTTTTTTGGTCCAATTTCATTAACAAATAAAACGTTTTCGTCATGGTTTACCAGATCAGATATAGTGTATGGTCTGTAGTTTATTTCCTTACCACCAATTTAATATTCTCATTGTTCCAAATACATAATCTAAGTACATCATCAATTGTTATTCTGGAGATGTCTCTTTTGATTTTTGACCATGCTAAAAATACTTCTTTCCAAACTGTAACTATGTGACTTCTTGACAATTTAAAGTAAATTTACTCCCATTTCGAATTCGGACTCTCGTCTGTCTCATTAACTTATAAAATATAAAATACCCTTTCATCTAATTTCCTCTTAAAACACGCCTTATCTATGTACTTTAAGAGCTTGGAAAAAATAAGGTCAACTTTTACTAGTCACCTCAGCCGCCTCGAGTAGCATATGACAGTTGATTCCCTGCTGCTTTTGTCACGTGTCTCCTTCCGAAAAAGTTATATATTTGTTTTTGGGTAGTTTCAATTATCTTTTCGGGGGGATTAGGAATAGATAAAACAAGTGGTTAAACTCTGGAATAATTAGTAATTTCACAATTGTAATACGCCAAAAACTGTTATTAAGTAAGGTTTTTTTGGTCTCACAGGAGTACATCTTGCAATTGTGTTTATCATTTAATGTTTTAGCTTGAAATATAAGCTTTTTGTTTTCTTCAATTTGACTCAAATGGGATATCGTTCCGTAGTTAATGACATTTTAGTCAAAGGAATGAGCCGAAAACGCATAACATTGCTTTTGTTTTTCTTTATTAATCATTCTTATGTTTTTATTGTTTATCGAGTCATTCCTGAACAACATCTTTGGCTAATTTCTGACACAAATGATTGTTTTTTTAAGTACATTTTTAAATTGTAAGTTGTATTTTGTATTTTTCTATTTTAATGTTTAATTTTTTAGGTTTTTTCTTTTTTTAATAATTTGCAATAATTAATCATTATTTAACTTATTGAGCTTTTTTTAAGAACCATGTGAACTTTGACGTGCGTTTTTGAACATTTCCTTTTTGCAAAGTTCTCGCACGCTAAACACATTATCTCAAAAAGTATAAGAGGTATAGCATTCAAATTTGGGCTCGAAGTTGTTGTTGTAGAGCTCTTGTTAATAGACCTCATGAAGAGGAACATTTAATGGTAAGATGTTTTTTTTCACAAAATGTAAAACAAAACATATTATTTTTTCTGGTCAGCCAACAAAAAATAAGTTTACCCCCTTACATTAAAATATAAGCATACTAGAGGTCTATGCACAAGATCTTGGCATAGTATTCATTTCAATTTGTTCAGCATGATCGCTGCATACTTTTTGAGATAGAACGTTTGCGTCGACCCATATGGTAAAATCTGCCCTTCTAAGATTGCCCCATTTTCATGGCACAGTCCACACGACAAACAAATTCCCATTCTATTTTAAATCCTTACGTATGTGTGTTAGGTTAAGCCACTTCATAAGATTAACTTTTATTTATATTTAAAAAAAACATTTTTCCATTTTTGCTGTCCAAGACCCAAAAAAACCCTTAAAAGAGTTATTATACCCAAGTGCCCACCACTGTGTCACAGATCATTCTCCTTATCATACGAGTAATTCAGAGAGCGTAGAAGGAATGGACCAAGATCCGAAAAAAAATTTCCAAAATTCGGTTTAAGCCCTCGGACCCGGACTTTTTTGTTTGGCGATTTATATTTCTCGTAAGTCATGGACCCTCTAACTTTTGTAAATGATCTTGCGTTATTTTAGGCATGTCTGAATCTTATCAAATTTGATCAAACTCCCCCTAACTCTTTTCTTTGCAATCATATACATGATGATACAATTTGTGAGTTTCTCTTCCAAAATTTGTTTGGATCCTTAATTTTTCACCATTTGAATTTTCTAATTGTGGATATGGTGTTTTATTTATGCAATTTCTTTTTTTCCACAAATTTTATAAAATAACTTATGGTTTTCTCCCCATGTTCAACCCACCTTGCTCTAGATCTAATCATTACACCTTCAATTTTAACACTCTAATTTTCCTCTAATTCCTGTTTTTACGAATCTTATTCACTGTTTAAATATTCGGCACCGTTTGTGTGAATGATGCTAGCTCTTTCTCCAACCTTTCAATCTTTTTCCAATATTGTGTTCCCTCATCTGATTTCGTAATTTTTCCTTTCTGCTTGCATATTTAATTGTTTCACCTCTTATCTCCATTAGTAAAACCTCTAGAAAAAAGTTGATCATTTATTGAAGATCTATTTCTTTGGAGGAATTTTGGTCAAAATTATCCAATTATGTTTGTGTTGCTGCGACTGTTTTTTTAATATCTTTAATTTTTCTTAATGATTTTTAACATAAGTAATATCTTTTAAAAGTGGTTGTTAAGTTTCCAACATCCTTACCTCGTTTAACAATTAGAAGTTCTAACATAAGACTTAGAGAATGGTCTGGTTCGATAGCCTGGGGCCCGGGGTTCTCAACTTTGTTTGGGTAAGGACTGCCCTCCACGCCTCTGAAGTATGCCCAATAGCTTAACCATTTTTTTTGCCAAAAAGGGACCCATAGCTTATACCATAGATGCAAATTTTATGCCAAGTTAACCCAACTTGCCATTTTCACTGGCAAAATTTGACATTTAAGCAATTTTGGACAATTTGGCTTCAGATTGAGGGGGGAAATTTGACTATTTTCCAACAATTGTTAGAAAATTTTGGTTTCCGATTGAGAAAATGCGGCCTAATTTTTCAAAAATTTCAAAATTTTGAAAACGACCCCATTGCTATACCAGATTGGGCATGAAAAAGGGGTCAATGATATACCAGAAGGGTGGAAATGGGACCGATGTCTGTGGCACGTCCCTGTTGGTCATTGTGTTGAAGAACCCCCGCCCCCCGGGAGCTGGGTCTATTTTGGAAAATCGGCAAAACTTGTAAGCCTTGTGAAATAGGAGAAATCTAATCTCTATATTGTTTAACGGATAGGCTACCGCCAGGTAATCTTTTCACTTTGCTTCTGCACTCTCCATGGGTCTATTAAATCGAGTTTTTTCGCACATTTCTACAACATTGCTCCTGTCTTTTGGATTATTAATTCTGATAGATTTGAAGTCTAATTTAGATTTTTGTTTCATTCCAATCACCACATAAAATACAGTGAGCAGTGTCGATTTCTTCTCCATTAAATTACGATAGAATTGTGGCGTATCCTCATTCGGACCATAATCAAAGAAACAAAAATTAAAGTTGTAACATCTAATATCATTTATTGAAATATCTAGACAACCCACTTGCCATCTTCATCTTTTTACAACCATGACCTTATAAAGCTAGGTATTGCTAAGAAAACTGGCAACGCCTCATTTATTTGAAGTAACGAACTAAAAAAGGCTTCACCACCCCATTCAGCTTTGACCATTAATTTCCAGTATTCGTACTAAAATGTACATCTGTAGCATCATAAGATGGCCTTTTATTACGACGGTATGTAAACATCCCTTCTCTTTTGTTTGTTCATTAAACCTCGACAATTCATAGAAACAATTTTTACGTCATTTACCATACATTCTTTTTAATGGTTTTTTATACAAGTACATTTTTTTGTTGAAAACCTTATTGACAGCTTCATCGTTAGCCTACAGAGGTGATTCATTTTTCTTTCCCCTTCTTGTTCCTTTTTTACGGACAAGTTGGAAGCCTAAAATATTTACAGAAACCTCCTTTTCCAACCTCTTTTACAGAGTTTTATCGAATAGAACAGAATGTTTAAACTGTGATAATAGACAAGACAAAACATAGTACACAACCATCCTTAACCCACTCCATACAAAAAAAACAATAAAAAAATATTCTTGTGGTAGTAAAACACGTTAGCTTTTTGGCCACAAAAGTCTATGAAAATACAAAGCAAAATAACCTAAATAAGAGCGCCCCAAGGAGTGATGCAAACCAGATTTTTTTTTTTCAATTGAGAAGGTTAATTAACCTAACACTGGCAAGGCGGATATTGTGAGGAAAATGGGTCCTCTTGGGTTTCACCGGCTTACGTGTGAATACTTGTACACGGGAATTACATGGGCCTCCCAAATGGGGCCAATGTGCATGTAGTTTTCAATGTCAGTGATGAAGCTCTTTACTTGCAATGGCTTTGAATGGGTTTCCTTTTTGGGACCATTTGAGGTTTAGGGAGTGTGTTTGATAGCTTTGATGGCGCCTAGGCCTAATCTTTGCCCATTAACCAAGTTCCTTGTTGTTGCTATCCCATTTGAACCGAAATGGTTGAGACTGTTTTCAGGACCCATGTGGGGATCAGCATTAGGACCATAGTTAGTCAGTCCAAAATTGATGTTACTCTGGCCTAACATATACAAGAATTGCTGAGGGTAAGGTGCTCATGCAAGGACAGCGGTTTTCGGGCTGCCCATTCTGATCCATTTGTGGGTTAAAATCCCTTTTTATTTTCCGTTGTTTTTGTAGCTTTTTGTATCAAATATTATCTAACTTCATTTAATAGTTGACTAAACTCATCCCTGTCGATAGGAATGCATAACATAAAGGTTTAATCATTTTAACTTCAATCAATCCATTAAATAATCGAATTTGACGCAATTCGTCAGTAAGTGGTGGACTGGATTTATAAGCATTATCTATAGACTTTTTATCATAATGCTTATCAATCCCCGGGGACCTCATGATCTTAAAAAATTCATGAGGTCCCCGCTTCGTGTTATTTGTAACCTAATTAGGCCTATATTGAGATCTACATGCTGCTAATGAATTGTAACGATGGTACTTAAAACAATAACCAACTAAACTGTAACCTCTTTTTTTTTTTTATCCATGGTCCCAATCAGGATTCCCACTTGGGACCTGTAAGTCCGCAGACACTATAACAGGTCCCCAGATGGGGATGCCCATTGGGATCCAAAAATCAGCCCGCATGTCCCAAGGACCCACAAGGGACTGTTTTGTGGATCCCAATGCTTGCAGTCATTTGGAAACCCATCTAAAAACTCAATGCAGCACGCCTAGGCGTGTTCGACCATTTAGATGCTTTGAATATGCCCTGGAAATTTTATATTTTGACCTTTCTGAACAAAAATTGACAAAGATTAATCTTTGACGTCCGTAGTCGCTTGCCGGACTCAAAGGATTAAGTACCACTTTTTGAAAGAATTTAACACCCCAAATTCAAAGTTTTTCGCTCGATATCGACATTTTGAATATTTTATATTTTCATGCCGCCACTCTGAACTTCCTATTTAAAATAATAATAATCAAGGTTTATTTTATCTCAAATCGTGGCCTGTAGGCCAAATTACTAGAGACTTTACAACTTATAATTACTAGACAGAACAATGCAACTTAGAGGAAGCAGCTTAAGCAGCGCCATATTGCAACATACAAACACACTACACTAAACACACGCGGATGGGAAGTGCAGCTTTTCATGGTTCCTTGCACAATTCAAATGAACCGCGGAGAAAGTGGTATTCAGGTTTTAATCAAATCTGTTATACAATTAACCCAAATTGAGTTCCCGAATTAACTCCAGCAAGTGTTCCCACTGATATTTGAACCGGGACACCCTTTGCTCCAGAGGTAGCTTGCTACCGCTAGACCACGCCACTTCGGGTTTGTTTACTCAATGGACTCTTCCATACTGGATGAACCCATTTTAATTCAGATTGGTACATTTTATCTTCAAATCCCCTCTTTCTACTGAGCGAGGCACATTACCCAAGGAGGGCGCCCTCAATTTTCAAACCAATTGTGGTTTTTGCAATATACATCATGCTTTGTCCATGACTAACACACTGTGTGAATAGCTAGCTCAATCGAAGTCCTTCATATAAAAAATTGTCCTATTTGTTATAAAATTTCCCGTACGGAATTTAGTTATACACGTCTCTTTATATGTGTAACAGGAACTTCTACCGTGATTAACGTTTTCATTTGGGCATGCTCGCATCACGGTAGAAGCCCCCCACGGGAGAAGCACTTCCGTATACAATAACCTGTACTTGCAATGAGTGTAAAATGAATATACGCTCCGAACAAAAGGTTTCGCTAATATTCTCCGTTTTTTCGAGCTATCGTCGCTGTCATTATTTCGAAACAAATGGCACCGCGCGTCTCTGTTGAATGCGAATTAAGATTGCCGTGTCAAGCATTCGCACACACTCCGGTTTACTGCGCATGCCGGCAGAATTTTGTTTTCAAAAAAAAAGACTTACTGACGAACACTATACTAAAAATTGTTTAAAGTATACCACGCCTCGTAACAATGCACACACTTACCTCAGAAGGTCTTTTCATAATAGATCATAAATTCATAATGATTACTTTCTGAGATACAAAATTCAGGTGAAATCCTTCCACATATAAGTGTCTATTCCACAACAGTGACGACAGCGGCCATCCTAGCGCCATTACGCAACATGTGAAAGCATATTGTAGATGTATAGTTTGTTTATTTCTAAGCCTTTTTTGCAATCCCTGTTGATAATTGTATTAAAGGACGTTAGCAACAACTTGGGTGAGTACTTTTATCTTAGTTGGGTATTGTGAATTCAGTAAATTTGCTGTTACACGTTTTTAAGTACACTCTTCGGCAAACTAAAAAGAGCGGTCCATACGACAACGTCATTCCGATTAAGAATGCTTCTGATTTGGCTCGTATATTTATGGTTTCATTGCGAACTATCTTATGGCACTGTTTTACTACACATAATGTTTACTGCTGGAAACGAAAATCCGATACAATCTCTACTTTGGAATTGGGCATTTTAGGTGACTATCTTTAGTTCTAGTTTGCTGGACTATTTTCAATATTTTCAATAAATACCTCAAAAAATTACATTTAAAATCTCTGATTCAGCGATGTCCCCCCCCCCGCCAAAATAAACAGTCCTCTCCGGTGCTCCTCCCAAAAAGAGGATTCACTAAATTAAGATGGCGACGCCCACGGAGGTGCACTATCAGTGCTGGCGTACATAACTCTTTAGAAGGAACCCTGCATCTTATTTAACCTCAAGACATATGGAGGAAGATGACGACTTCGTTTTGGATTTAACTGCAGGTAAAATGTTGTTCAAATAATTTCGTTGCTTTGATTGGTGCGCTTAGCCTTAGAACTAATAGCTTAGTCCTTAGACTAAGGGGTGTGGAATTCGGAGGCAGTTTTTCCATGTTTTCAGGCAAGGGGCCTAGGCCATAGGACCTAGCTAGGTAGCATGTTCAGATGATTGTCCTTCAAGATGGTTCTCCTTTCATCAATATGCATAGGTTTTCTATGCTAGCTACGAAAAAGAAATTACCATTGCCTTTTTATAATACTTGAAAATAGGATTCATTAGAAAGAGCACTGTCCCAAAGCATCAACACAGTTTTAAATGAAGTGAAAGTGTTACCTGGTTTCTTTCCTGCAAAAATTTGCAATGTTTATTTGGGAGAAATCTGATCTTCCACCAGCCAGCTAAACGTGCACCGTGTCCATCTCATACGTGTGCAGAGTCCGAACTAATTAACGCTATCACGGCTAATGGAAATTTCAAATGACCCCGCCTTTTTGTGACTTCCATGGGTCAGTGGTTCAACCACAAGCTGTCGACACGTTTGGAAACACTTCGTCTTCGCGGCATTCCTGTTGCATTATTCATCGCCATACACGAGATTGAACAGGGTCACCACGCAAGCGCAATGCATGAAATGTGTTCTGACCTTCGAAAACCGTCTGCTGCAAGTTCCAAATTCAGCAACCATTCGCTCGCACACACACAAGTGTTTTCATTTGTATTAACTCATTGTGTCTCAGCTCTGCTACTGCTGTAAATATTCATAAGTATAAATATTACATTTACAGACCTCTGCGAGTCACCCGGAAGATGCAAAAGCGATATATGCACTTAAGTTATACTCGATATTTATAGTATAATTGCGTGAATCTTCCTTCGCTGAATCAACTCCATGATGATGTCCCCCGGGAATTTATATTTCGATCGGTGTACAACACCATTATGTTCTCTGTTACACTAATAAAAAAAAAAGCACGAGTTGCCCAGGGGGAGGTGGCCAAGAAATCCAATTTTATACGTCGCCAATGGTGGGGGTTAAAATTAGTCACTTACTTGACCAAGGGTTTTTCACTCCCGTGAGTGCCGGGGGAGGTGAAGGGGTATTCTGCTTAGCATAACTCCATTATTCTTTAACATGTTTTCATTAACGGATGTGGAGCTATGCAAATACATACTAATCCTGTTTGTGCCTGTCACCTACCTCAACTTTTGTCGATCTCACATTCCCCTCAAGACGAACAATCCATGTTTTTCCACTATCAATCACAGTTGACACCATATACAATGCGATGACATATGTGAAAAAAACCTCAAAAGAAAATATAAAATCCAAAATGTGAAACAAAATTGCGACTACAATCAATTCAGCGTTCCAATGCATGAGGGAAGCAATCATCGCAAGCAACAGAGGTCATGCAATACGTCACACGGGTCACCACATGTTAGTATTTTATCACAAGAATTATTTTCCTCTGTGTTTCTCCTAGTAAGTACCTCCCCTGATCCCTAGCCCCTCGTTCGAACTAACAAACATGACGCTCAGTTGAATAGCAGACAGTGTAACGGCCTTGCGTATATTAGAGGCTCAGGGATGCAGTTGGTCCAGGGTACCGTTATGTGACTCTTCCGGATCAAAGGTCTCATTTATTCAGGCCGGTTTCCAGCCGGTCTTGCACGAGAAAGGTTTTTTCCCCGTATAAAATTAGGAATTTCTAAGTTCTAACTGTTTTTCGAGAAATTTGTCTGGTATTAACTCTCTGAAAGGTAAATATAGTTATATAAGGAACAGCATAAGTAGGTCAACTGAAATCGATTCTGATTGCTTGTGGTGAAGGTTTAAAGGAATTATTGGTTCGAAAGGCATGCATGGTGTGGGTGGAAGGCGGGGTGTGTCGCTGTTCGGGGAAAACTCTAAAATATGACATCAGGTGTGGTGGTGCCGGGTACACCCACAGGCCCACAGGCAAGCCAAAAACGGTATTTGTATGTATTTGCGACCTCACATCCGTTAACGACACATGTTTCTAATAGTACGATACGATGGGAGTATGCCTAAGCAGAACAGGGAGTGGTGGGCGGCAGCGTAAAAACAATGTGGGGTCCAATAGGACCCTCCCCCTTGGTAACTTAAGTGCTACCATGTACACTGAAAATGTTGACAAAATATTCCGATTTTTTTTCATGCAATTAAATTTACTAAATGACCAAAAAAGGGTTTTCTTAACATGGAGCAAACACCAGTGAGCGCTGCAAAACAAAATATTTTTCTTTTTTTGGGGGGGGGGGTTTTTACCAAACAAAATAATGCAAACAATTTTTTTAAGCTGAAGACAATCCAACATTTGACAACTATTTGTACGGCCATTGGCGAAAGGAACCTCACTCCCATTCCTATGAATGATATTGTGTTATTTATATTATCAAAACTTGACAAGACATAAAACTTTTTACAATTTAATGGCACTACAAGATTAAGCAATACCCTCTGGTGAGAATTTCACTATAATTTCAAATATAAAGCACAAACCACTACACCTAACACGCGTGGCACGCACACAACACACACACATAAACACACACACGGACGGATTAAATCTGCAGGATTTTGCAAAGTCCCCATGGCTTTTCAAGCCAAGAGATAATTAAGTCCGCTTAAATTGAGGGAAGGCATTTTGTGTATTGTTTGGACTAATGACCCTATCAGAAACAATGGTTAGGCATTTTTTAAATTTTTATTTGTCATGGAATAGACCCCCCTAGAGTCTTTAATTAGTCAATAATGGTTTAATTACTACCACAAATAGCCATACCATACATCAACATTTCAAGATTGAAAACACTATAATTTAAGAATTGAAACACCCCAATAAAACGCTGACCTTATCCCAAAAGGTGAGTAGGCTACAAGAATCTGATATTTTTTTTAATCCAATGGATAAGGGGGAACAGAAGCGTAACACAAAACCCACCCCACTCCACCCATTGTGATGATTCAACAAAATCATATCCATAGGCCCACCCTCAGCTCTGCCCACCCCATCCATCCTCCATGGACACTTAAAATCCCCTTGTTTGCACTTCTCCTGTTTGTGTGTTGATTTTGCTACTTCTCAGAACATCTAGTGATACCCCCCCCCTTCCTCTTCCCCCTCCCCCGCCCACTTCCCCCTCCGTCCTCCGCCCTGCCTCACCCCCATTCCTCCCCCCCATTTTCTCCCTCTCTCTTAAAATGCTTTAAGTACAGGCCTAAACCATGAACTCGCTGTAGCCGGATTAGACCATGCGCTGGTAATGTCGTCTGCTACAGCTACATTAACAGCTACATTAAAAATTCGGCATCCCACACACACGATCACTGTGATACACGCCGCTTTGTCGATTGATTTTTGCACCTCTGAAGATCTTGATCTTTAAAATATATACAGTGATTAGGAGGAAAACCATTACTAATAATGCTTACCTTTTTACCATTCCTCTAATTGCCCGAAATATGTTAAAAATCGAAGCTTTAGTCTCAATTTACGATAGCCACGCCCAGAACATCCAGTACAACAATCACTGGAACAATGACTTGGCTGACCTGCATGACCTGGGGGCGTGGGTTTAGCTCGCTCGTATGGCATGTGGGTGTTGCTCACAGTGTAACTGAGATGCAGGTAAGTGAGGATCGCCACTACCAATAGCCCATGATACTTCTATGCAATTGAATGAAACAATTGTATTTTGATGAAGGCATGAATTCAGTAATCTGCCACCCAGGCCATGCACCACATTCACATTTTCATCACATTTCACTTATTCCGTCGGTGAGGCTGTTAATCAGAGTAGGAACGATCAAAAAAAAAAAATTATCAACAGCAAAAAATATATGTTGGTAGAAGATAGCATTGGTGGCTTACTTAACTAGGACTATAAATTACAATGTTATAGTAAAAAATGTGGTCCTCAAACACACTTCAACGACCTGGTTTCAAACAATTTTTAGCTCAAAAACTTTTGTGACCACCAGCTGGCACCAGCACTAACTTTTTGCACTTGGCTCACCGACCCCCCCCCCCCCCCCCCCCTCCTCTGAAACACTGGCCTTGGTGTGGTTTTTGCCAAAGATAATTTTTGGTTTTGCGCACATATGAACCAGTGAACACAACGGTCTCTGTACTTTGCAGATGCATGAAATGCCGAGTACCAACGTGCGGTTGTCGTGAAAGTGAGTTATGCTTTTACTTGTGTACTATGCTAACCTTAGCAAAAATTATTTGAACTAGGTCGTTGCCCTACAATGTCCATCTCATTTTTATATCAGATACATCTCATATTGCAAGCTAATGGTTCAGCGAACAAAGAAGAGTGGGTAAACCAACATTTTTCATATTTTGTGTTTTGACTTTAAATTTCCTTTAATTTTTTTTTCTGAGATTGCAGATTTTCCCCAATAATCCACACCATTGAACTCCTGGACTCCTAGTGCAATAACTTTTTTCCAGTTTTAAGGTAACAAGGTTCGTTCATGAACTATTAGGAATTGTGAAAGCAAGACCAACCCTCATGGGTGTTTGTTGTTTTGGTTAAAAAGACAGATTACATCCCTTCAGCTCAATTCATCTGCTTCCAATTCTTACTCAAGCTAGACAGGTATTCTGCTAAGCATAACTCCCCCATTATGTCTTTAACATGACTTGTTGTCATTAACGGACGAGTATGCAACACCACATGGAATACCTTTTCCCTGTTACCAGCATAAGCAAGCCATTTCAAAAAGCCAACTTGAGACTGCCAGATGAAAAATATCACACAATTCAGAATCGAGTTGATATATTCCATAATAACAATACCTTTTGACATAGTAATCCTCAAAAATGTCTAAACAGTAGAATCCATCAATTTTTTCCGAGAAACAGCTGTCTCATGGGCACAATGATTGTAGCCGCAATTTTCTTCAAAATTTTTAATTTCTATTCTTTAAGTTTTTTTTCACATTTCATCGCATTATATAGGATATCAAGTTGTGTTTGATAGTGACAACCAGGATAATATGGTACATTTAGAGGGATTTTTGAGATCGACAAAGTTGTGAGGTCGGACAGGGTAAAGGTTATTCCAATTTGTTTTTGCTAACTCCACATCCGTTAATGACCTGTTAAGACACAATGTGGAGTTATGCTATTCAAGAACTAGCTAAACAGGTGGAGTTACCAAAATTCTGTAATGAATAAAATTGCTTTCAAGTTTACAAGTTTATTTGTTAATCTGTGTTACAGATCTTTATAATACTCCATTGAAAAATACACTACTAGGTACTCTCAGCTATAGTGACCAAAATGGGTACCATGGTTTTACAAACCTCTCTAGAGTTCGCTCCATGCACCCTTACAGACTAAGTAAAACAGAGTCTTTGACAAAGACTAAAAAGTTGAACAACACAGACTCAACTACACACCCCTGCACCACCCCTATTGCATCCAAACACACAAAACATTGTGTATATAGGCTAATGATCGACGCCAAGAAATTTCCTCAGATTCAGAATCATGATCGGGCTATGTAAGCCAGCCCAGCATGCAATGCAGACACTGAACCATAACTCAATGTAGTGGTGACAACTCACACACATTCTTCTCTGCATTTTCTGCATTTTTTTATTCTGCAAATTACAGAGACCGGGGAACACAATGACAAGGATTTGTGAACACAATGGTGGCATTTCTTTGGCATGGTAATCAGCTTAAATTGCACCCAAAAGGGTGTTAAGTGGAATTTTAAAGATTTTACCAGGAATTATTGAACCTAGCAGGTTGAAATAGAGTTGAATGTCGCTGCCAACGACAGGGTGTCTGGTTGTTCCTAACAGGGTGGTGGCACAATATAAAATTCTTTCCGTATTAGGCCACCACCCAATGAAATCGGCAGGAATAAACAGCATGTTGAAGGATGTGGTGGTACATGTAGAATACTTTGTTAATCCCCAATTGACATTTTCTTGTACCTAGGTTAGGAACAAAAATATAAATTGCTTTAAAAATATTTGAAAATAGATTCCTATTGTGCTTTGCATTGCCAGTGGGCCATTTTCCAAAGAAAAGCAATGGCTTTTATGTTCAACTGAATTCTGGGTTTGGAAAATTGATCTTGAAATATCTTCCAAATTTAGAAGGTCCAATATACACTCCACATTTGGGGAGAACCCGGAAGTACTTTTGTATAGTGCACAGTGGGATACAAAAATGCGACCGGGAAATACCTGTCAAGCTACGGGACATCTCACCGGCAATAGGCAGCAGTCCCTTTTACGGCGATCTTCTGACTGAGGGGAAAGGGGCCCAGTGGCAATGCACAGCAATGGGTGTCCTGAGGGGAGAACGTCCCAACTCACAGCAGTGCTAATAGGTGAAATAATTCCCGAAGTCCGATAGTAGAATTCAGCAACTGAACTGAAGTCAATTTCTATTTGTTGCCATTCTGACATGTTAGGGTTAAGTGGAGCAAAATTGTTTGAACATTGGTCCTGAGTAGATTATTGCATGACTTGAGAGCCTGTACAATATGTCCGGTTCAGTGGCGTAGCCAAAGGGGGGGCAGGGGGGCACGTGCCCCCGACCTAGATGTTTTGTCGGTACATAACGGTCCATCGGTACATTTGTCTAAAAAGCTGTAATTTTTTTTAGCGCGTGGTGCATGATAGAGCTTCATTATAATTGGTTATTAATAATTGCTTAATTGGTCAATACTACTACCCTATTATATACTTGCCTTGTCCTTGTCGAAAATTTGTATTTGTTTCCAGAATTTGCAGGCGACGGTGAAAAAATTAGGGTCAACCGGCGAGCGTAGCGAGCCTGGAAACAATTTTTGTCGGTACAATACACATGTCGGTACATTCACAAATCTGTGCCCCCTCGTCAACTAAATCCTGGCTACGCCACTGGTCGGGTTAAAGGCACTATCAGTGATATGCTAATTCAGAAAATTGAAAAAATCATCAAAAATCAGATTTTTGCATTTTTGGAACAAGTATAGGTATCCTAACATACCCTACAAGTGATAAGTCTAGAAGCAACCTAATAAGGACAAAATCAGATATTTAGTCTTTACTGTCCCTATGGACAATTACTACAACATGTAATTGAATGGGGATTCATATCTCTGAACATTGCTGTTTTCTTCCTTTTCTGTCAACTTTTCAGTTGGAAAATATACCTAATGGGAGTCCTACAGACTTATCCCTCACTTTTAAGTTATTCCTACAAAATTTTAAATATTTTTGTATCTTTCGGGGTAATCACTGATAGTGTCTTTAAAAGACCACTTGAGTCATGCTTAGCATTAGTGTGATCAACTGTTGACAAGTTCACCACAAATTACTTGTCTTTTGTCATCATGAGCATGGAGTACACACTATCTCATAGTTCAAATGACATTGTTTTACAGAATACAAAGTGCAGTTGGTGTAAAAAAAATCATTGTGCTGTTCGAGTATTAACTTTGACATTTGAATGTATGACATGCAAAAAGAATTCCTATTGGTTTTCCCTCAGTTTTGAAAATTAAAGATGTGATTTAAATTAAAAAAACATGGCAACCCTGGCATGGTCACTATGCCACATCTAAACATTGACAATTAAAATACGGGTTGGTACATTTTGTGACCGCCCAACTTTGCGCCCGACCGACCTGAATTCAGCAGCATTTACAGAAAAAAGTGCATGTGATGCTGCACTTTATCCTGTAAAGACTGCTGAATTCAGAGTCGGGTCAGGCAAAGTGGGATCACAAAATGTACGAACCCATAAAAAACAGTGAGTACATAGCTGTAAAGTAAAATCGTGTAATTTTGGTCCTTTCAGAAACCAAATTCTAACAATTTCAAAAGTGTGGTTTGTATATTTTATTTACGCTTGTAGGCCTTGTATTCAGAAGACTTAGGAGATGCCATCAAGGTGATGTTGCTAACACTTCTTCAAGAGAGAGCCATATTTCTGCACACCACAGCAGAAAGGTAACATTTCAGCATTTGAGATATTTTGCATGCAAAAAATAAGTTATATAATTGATAAAAGTTAGCAAAATTGCTTCCTAGCAAAAAGTCATAAACAATGGCAAATGGTTAGGCATAAAAAAAAATTGTTTGTTTGGCGTAACCTGACCGACCCTAAAAAAACCTGCCGACTCAAAAGTTTTTATGCAATTAGCACAAAATAAAAAATATATTCTGCCGACCAACCCATTATTTTGATCCACAATTTTAAAAAAATATTTTTTTTACCAATAACAAAACAAGACAACAAAGCAACTACAACAAGTAAAATAAAAGATCTTTGCTATGTCATTGAAAAAAGCTTTAAATAGTAGCGTCTTGTATTCATTTTAGAGTAAAACATTGAGAAGATCTAAAAAAAAAAAAATCTGACCGACCGACCCTGATATTTTGTCTCCGTTACGCCAAACAAACATATTTTTTTATGCCTTATCAAGTACTGAGACGAATATACCTAACAGAGATTCGAAGCAAGTAATCAATGGATTGTTTGCATGCAGTGTCTGGTATGATATTGTTATAATTCAACGATTCCCTCGACTGATCGAGAAACAGTAATCGTTATTCAATACATTTCAATGTATAACCCCAAGATTTGAGTTTGGTGGGCTATTTTTAAATCAATGATGCTCACACGTGCGTGTTATTTGTCAAAAAGCCTTGAACACAGTTTAGTACTCAATGACTTTTGCATTCAAGCCATGGAATAATTTAAAATTACTCCAATTTTGGACACTCATTTGTCGACTATAGGTAGAATTTGCTCAAATTTCAATGTACTAGTGACCATGGTGACATTCTTGGATATCTTCAAAATATACTGAGTTAATTAAAAAGTGTATTTTCTCTTTTAATTTCACAAGAATTGAAACAAATGTGGACCAGTTTATTTCTCAAACTCATATTTTTTTAACAGAATAGGATCTAATTGGACATTTTATTTTAATTTTGACTTACATCTTATGAAAAAGAAGTTATTGACATGGCCAAACACATAAAGTGTTAATGTGAGCCGGTCCTAAGAACAATTATATTCACGTTAGGTCATGAATTGAAGCACAGAATTGGGTAAAATTGCCTGATTTACAGGATACCTCGCTTATAGAAAACTTAGGTGCTCACGCGCCACCATGCGGCCAAGTCATTGCAAGCCGAAACAGACCTGGTTCGATACGCTCGAGCTGTTAACAATGGACTACAGCTTTGCTTCCGATCTCTGTAGGTATATCTGTCTCAGATCAAGTATAAGCTCTAGGACAAGTAATTGCTCAAAAAAATGTACAAATAACCTTTTTTGACTAGGACTTGTTGTTTGGCTATATTAGCCATTGCTGCTCCTGGCAAATGCAAGGAGGAGAAAATAGTTGGGTTAAGTGACTGCTTATAGTGTTGAATTCAGAGGTCTCAGGTTTGATTCCTGGGCGGTATCACTTTTCTCAGTTTCTCCTTGAATTCTTAGCGACAGTGACATGGTTAAATATTATTACTATGTTCTCCCGTCGCATGGCCTCCACATCGTTGTGGGAAAGATATCCATATGTCCCATTCCCCCTACGAATTCTGCAGCCTTAACGGAATAAACCATAGGGTAAGGTTGCAGAATTCGTAGGGAGGGGGGCATATGGAACTCTTGCCCTTGTCTAAGGCACTGTTTCAAATGGACCACAGCACCGAAGGTATGAAATGATGCAGAAGAACAAATTTCAGATGGTAGCGAGTTCCATAGTATGGGACATAACTCAACAGCCCAATTTTTGGCCCACACAATAGTAGGTAGCTTGTGTAATCCCGACGGATGTATATCTGGATATGGGTTGTGACAATTAGCGACCCTGGGTTACTAGTGACCCTGATGAATTCATCAGGGTGTGACCCAGGGTCGCTAATTCTCACAACCCTCTGGATATATATTTATGTCTGTCACTGTTCATTAAAGATGGGTGACCTGATCAACAACATCGTCCCCCACTTTACTCCATCAAAATTGATGTTATGAACAAAAACGTCTATAAATGAGTATACTATATACATTTACACACTGTTTATGGGCCATTTTCCAAACAGCTGGACCGATTCCACTCAAAAGTTTGTAATGAGACGTTTTGGTGATATGCTTCCGTGTGAGGAAGGAAACATAAGAAAAAATCGAACCGTGATCAGGTCACCCACCTGATCCACTGTACTGACAAACTATTCCTGAACTGTAAACTTGGCAGTGTGGTAGACCATGATGACTTCTGGTGCTGTATAGTTAGAGAATAAAGTATGATTTTGGGAACCGGTACTCTCTTTACGACGAATTGAACCCAAGGCAATACCATTATTTTAAGTGGAAGAACGAGGCCGGAGCTCATTCTTAAACAGCTTTATCATTTAAGGTCATCTTTAACCCAATTTCGTGATGCTTTACGGCTTAAATACAACAAGAAAGGACTGCCACCACCCAGTGACAACAATCGAACAACCCGTTGAACGCAACGATCATACGCAACAAGACGCAACGTTGGCAGTCGCGCGCGAATGTAGCAAAACGCGGTATGACGCGAGCGTTTCAACCTAAAAATAACAACAATACGCAGCGCGTACTACCTGGGTTCAATTGTCGGTTTGAACCCGGGCATCAGCCAATGAAATTGCTTACATTTTCACAGCTGTTTAAGAATTTTGCATCTAGGTGTGTCTGCATGTTAACAATGGCATAACCCACTTTTTCTGAACAAAATTTTGTTTTTCCTAAAAAACACATCTTGAGTAAATCAACTGTTTATACTCGTTTGCAGTGTCGAGCAGACTGTAGGCTCATTGACAAGCATCTTCAACCAGACAAATTCAGAAAATACGAGTCTCTATCGCAGTCAGTTGCTGGTAACCATTACTACAATCCTCTTGGACTGTAATCAGTTGGTAAGTGAAACTATTGCAAGTTACTTTCATTGCAGTCGCTGCCAGAATTTATCAAACAAGATTGGGGTACGCGCAGCGTGATGTGCGTCAACCCAGAACCACAAATAAGTTCTTGATAAGCGTCATCCGATTTCTAATTGGTCAGGAGGCATGTGCCTATACCGCAATTTAATTTGCATAATACATTGCAGGCATTCGCTTGCCGGAGAAATTCTGGCAGCGACTGTTGCTAGGCAGATGTGCTAAACAATAATGTGCCTTTATGAAGCATTGTAAACCATGACCACTTCTGAAAGGTCATATTCTGACCTTAACAGTTATTTTCAAGTTCAGTGCTTTATTCCGTGAAGGGTTTCCGAATTAGGGAGGAGCGTGGCATACAGTGGTTAAGGTCTTTGCCTCTGGTGCAGAAGGTCCTAGGTTCAAATCTCAGTAGGACCATGAAAAATCAATTATCCGCTCTCCCCATGGTTGCATCTGAAAGACGCGGGGCAAATGATCTATGACAAAGACCTTGCTACAGTCTATTCCGATAGGGTATAATTCCCTGTTGTCGGAGAACAATGGACTGTCCTGTAAACCCCAGCGTGCTATCTGTGGCGTCCAGTTGTCAGCGTAATCTCCTTGATTACAGCTGTTAATGCCACGATATGCTTGACATAAAAAAAATTCATAAGTGTGTCAGAAAAAAGTGTGTCAGATGGGTCAGGTTACGGAAACTCCCCGTCAAAAGGCACAATTGTTTGCTTCAATCACACATATCTGCCTTGCTTTGTTGACTGAGTAACACAATAATTCTGTATCAGTTGCATTGCCCTACCATACCTAAAGTTTTAAAATGGTAAATATTTAGCTGTGTATATTTGTTTTCAATAGTGTATCATCTAATGTGTGTGTGTAACATGTGTTTAATTTGTGTGTGTTTATAACGTGTATGTGCATGTTTTCATTGACAAGCAAGGAATGTTATAGAGAAGTAACATTAAACTTACGTCTCACGACTTGTTTGATTGGCTGGTATGGTAGCCTGTGACCGGCATCCACCTGCCTCCATCAGCAATTGATGTTTATTCCATGGTCATGTGACCGCTGGTGGCTGTGTGGTCACATGACTTGATGACAGTCATAGCAAGTTGGGAGAATGTGACAGCCGTGGTCCCTATTTAGGTTGCTACCGCTCCTCTTGATATGTAGTACTTTGTAACATGTTTGTCAATACACCAAATTCATGTTTGGAATATTTGATTTTTCATGTTTTTTATGTCTTAAATATTTTCAGGCATCTCAACCGCGGCTCTTTCTGGAATTCATTGATCAGTTGCTTGATATTGTATCCAAGGTCAATGGTGGTTTGAGACAGAATACTACTAGGCACAGCTTGTGAATGTCTAAAGAAATTGAAGTTCTGCATCCTGTAGTCAATCTCATAGCTCCAATATAGGTCTGTATGTAATTTAAGGTCCATTCTACTTTTGGCTACGTGGACAATGGCAGTATTGCAGCATGCAGCCTATCAAAATTGTTTGCTGCAATTACTTGCGATATGCTCGCATTTTATTGCAAAGAAGACAAAATTATTGTAACTGGACATCAAGATGCAGTAGGGTGCAGTAAGCCCTTTTGAAATGTTTTACAGCAATCCGTCACAAGTTTCCGGCACCTGTGACCTGTAGTGACTTAATTGGAAGTGACGGAACAGTGCAGTAAATCCATTGCAAGTAGAAGTATGACGGACCCTTATAGGCCCTATCAATGATTTGCTCAATCGGAAAATCAAAAATTATCAAAAATCCACTTATTCGAACATACCTTACAAGTGGCAAGACCAAAAGCGACCTAATAAGATAAAATCGGATTATTTTAGTCCACTTGTCCACACGGACCACGTATTATACACATATGTGGCCATAGAATCTACTCGTTTTGAAAAAAAGTGGTCATGCCCACCCCTACTAGAAGTATAGAGTAATCAATTTCTCCTATACATGTCTTCCAATTAAAGGTGCTCCACCCGCTTACAACATTTTTCTCTGTTTCGCAGGAGGGGCCATCACCAAAATACTTGAAATATTCCAAAATTTCATTTGAATCTGACATACCATCTTAATATGAGCAGTAATTGTGTGTATTACAATAGCCCATAGAGTACTGTATAAACCATTTTCCGGTTACCTGTGGCATCCTTATAGGAACGAAGTCAGTCGAACTATTTTCAAGATGAAATCAGAAAAATACAAGGTTTCTAATGATACCCAAATCCATACCTGCCAACTAGTAAGATTTAATCTTATTTATTACGATTTCCAAGATTTTTGACAGCAGAAAATCTTACTAATAAGATTTTTAAATTTTTTGAAAAGAAAAGTATTTCTAAAAGTCAAAAGAAAATTTCAAATTGGTGTCCATGCCCCTTTTTCAGCCCCTCCTGGCCCCTTCAGGCACCCTAAGGCAGGCTTCTGGACCCCATCAGGGCCCAAAGACAGATACCCTTGGACCCATTTTGCTACTGTTGAGTGCCATGGTGCTTGCCGTGTGTGCTCTGCACTTTCATAAGTAAGATTTTTGACTTTCCAATGTTGGCAGGCATGCAAATCTCGGGTTTAGTGGTGTGAAAGGTGGGGATCGAGGCTGAGGAATCAGGCAGCGCCCCTTCAATTCTTGAATTCTTCAACATTGAAATTCGGTACTTTTGCATCTGTGTAAGAGACAATGCCCTGCGTTGCATCTTCATTCTCTTGTAGCTTTGACTATGACAAAGAGCGTATAGGCACATTTTGGCGAGGTACACGGTAATACTACATACCTCACTACACAGTTTACTCCATACTTCAGACTAGACCTAGTGTAATTGAGGTCATGTTCCATAAGTTGAATGACATCCATTATCTATATCATAATGTACTTGTCTGTGTGTGTGTCTGTCCATCTGTCTGTCTATCACACAGACCTCAAACCTGGTAGGTAGGTGCAACTTAATCCAGACATCCCGTTTTATATTTGTTTGTGGATGTGTACCCAGGGGTCCTCCCAGGGGATCGTGAATGCCAAGAACTGCAAAATTTCTAGTATGCTAAATTCAGCATCTACTTTGGGGACAGTGAAGTCATGCTTTCGACTGGCCTAATATAGTAGTTGGGAGAAAACTTGTGGTTGTGGGATCTGCAACCAAAGGAAATTGATATTATGCATTGGAGAATAATCTTGTTTTTAAACAATTTACAACCATGTCTTGGGACTATAGCTTAACGTCTCTCTAAACTTTGTGTTATGTCCAGGGTTTACTGATGAGGAAACTGGAGCACTTTTATGCTATGAGTCAACTGGAATACACCCATGTTTGCCAGAATTACATGGTAAGATATTTGGACTTCTTCACATCATTGATGAATTCAGATCTTAGACAAAAACACAAAAGAAGTAGGATACATATACGCCATTCGTTTATGTACAAAATGGCCCTATTTATAACGTAGATTTCTCACTAACGATGCGACTCAGTCACTTAAATTATGGGTTACCTTGGACCTCTAGATCTCTGCATCCCATTGAGCCAGAACAATCCATAGGTTGACCACCGGTTTTTTGAGCTACTGGAATGTGAAGACAGCAATGAGCTTTGATCCCCTCTGAAACTGTGGCTTCTAGTCGAAAATATTCCTATGGGGTGGTCTTAAAATAAGTACCCTTATTACTTAGTAGAAAGTCTCACAGACTTTTTGATCGTGATATCTTGTAGATTTGCAGCTCTAAATAATTTCTAACATAAAATGGCCCTGAAAGTTCCACTATTACCCCTAACTAATAAAATGATTTTTCCCTCATTAGATATAAGGTTCATACATTTGAGAAGTACAATTTCACAGCCAGATTCTTACTCGCATTGTAACCAATTACCCCCACTTTTACGGCCCGGCGCTACCTGAACATGTACTTCCACAGGTACTCCCATTCAGAAATTTGTTGTGTTAGTTTTTTGATACTTTTGAAAATGATTGAAGAAACCCTGATAATATGCAGTGCTATTTCTTGTGATCATAACTTGACCAGGCCAAAACAAATTTGATGCAATCGGCCAAAACAAACTATAAGTCAGGAATTCAGCTTAGGTTCAAAATACATCACTGTTTTTTAATGTAATCCCTTTTTCACATCTTTAAGGCTGACATTCTCAAAGGGAGTCTGACTTTAGACCTAGGTTTAAAGGTGCAACGAGAGATTTCAAGTCATCCATATTTTCTGTGATATGTAGTGATTCATATAGATTAAATGCTCAAAAGACTCCCTACCTTTCATTTGGTTACAGGAATAACTTAAAATGAAAACAAAATGCATTTTGTATATGCTTATATTTCAATAGAAAACATAGGCTGAATTTCGTATTGCTCCTATATGAAATTAGAAATTTCACAATTTTGTGCCAAAGAAACAGTTCTCAGTTTAATCCTTACAGATGGGAATATTTTTGATAGAAAGCTTCACACCAGTGCCAAAATCAGAATTTTCAAATTTTTTCAGGACAGCTGTTATTTGAAATCTCTCGTTGCACCTTTAAGCCAGGGTTATTCCTTCATGAGTGTACCTTTTCCCTTTCAACCTACTCTAAAAGTGTGCAGCAACAGGTGAGAAAATTCCTCATGGATGGACTGTTCTGGCCTATCCAAGAGGAATTTTCTCTCCCATTCCATTCAACTTTCACGGTATTTTGAAAGGAAAAAGTCCACTCATGTAGGACTAAACCTGGTTTAAACCCATGTCTAAGGTTAGACTCCTTTCAGAACCAGCCAAAACGAATAACTTTCCGATACCAACCAAGTGTCATTGTATAAACCTGAGGTTTAAAGTGAAATAATGCAGAAAATGTTTTGATGATAGGAATGTGAAAAAGCAAATTTTGACCTAGCCAGACTCTGGCTCATTTTGATTGGTTGCATCACATGTGGACGTGGGTATCAGACCAAAGCTTAATTTTGACAATTATTCTTCCTATAGGCTCTGTTTGTGAAAGTGTTGTCTAACTCTCTCAACATTCTACTGGATAGAGAAATCAGGTACGGTATTGAAGAGTGATGATTTTGTGTGATAAATGTGATTGTTAGTATAGTAGCATATGGTAGCAATCATTTCGTCGCCCACATCACATACTGTCTTATCTGACGAACTACCGTTTTCGAGAAAATCGCCATTGAAATTCTACCCTGAGATAACATGTTTTTATTATGGAATTAAACATTACAATTTACTTTTTAATTTTGCATTATGAAGAAAACATTCGGAATTTAAGTTTTAACCTTGCTGAGTTTTCAAAGTGCAATTGGATTCCTGATATAAAGCTACAAAGTCATAAGTCTGTATGTGAAACGCAAAAAAGTTGTATTTTCATGTACGACGCTGATTTCACTGTTATATGTCAATGCGTTCAGATAGATCTCTATGTGAAACATGTCATGTTCATGCACGAGGCAGATACGACGCACATAGATCTGTATGTGAAAAGCATAAGCAGCTTTTTTACGAACAGCGTTAATTATACACCTATTGAAATTATGTGTAAATGAAACATATGACAGTATGTGAAATCGCGATATGCAGTTTTGAGCTTATTGATCAAAATTCTTAATTAATATCTCACTAATTAGGTCACTTTCAAGATTGTAACTTTGTGCATGTTAAAGACCATAACATCATATGTACATATGCAAAATATCTCAAAAAAGTCCAAAATGTCAGATAAGACAGTATGTGATGTGGACGATGATATGGTAGCAATCATTTATAAAAGTCATAGATCATTTTTCAAAGGATTTTACCCCTCAAAATTATGATCTCCCTACTATAATAAGTTAACATCAGTGTTAATTATAAGGCCAATAATTTTATTACCACCTGAGCTGTTCATTAGTGTGTGCCGGACAAGCATGAAAACAACCAGACACCGAGCAGTGTTCTCAAAAATCTGAAAAAATCCGAATCCTTATTTCTATGCAAAACAAAAGGGTTAACAAAAGGAAAACAAAAAACAGACACCACCTGAACCCAAAAAATTAAAAACAAAAAGTTACTGAAGGATTCACACAGCAGCCATCAGCAGTATTTAATGACAAATATGTGACCTTCCCCTGCCGGTTCATTCAACATTAGCACAGGGGGTCTTCCAGCACTTTGCACCACTCTGGTCCCAGGTTTGAACCCCGGTCCAACCCGCGATTTCATGTGCGTTTGGTTTCCAGTCCATATTCTACGCAGGTTTTCTCTGGGTACTCCGGTTTCTGCTTGCTTCTAAAACTGGGCTTTCTCCTTGTCTAGAAGTATAATTGAATATGTTCCCACCATAAATATGACCCTGGCTATTAGTACGTCGATAAATCCTAACTCACTCGTTCAACATGGATTCAACAACTCACCGTATCCCCTTGTACAGGAGCGTACCGTTGTTGATTCGTTATCAACCCACAGTTGATATGCAAATTAGCGCGTTACGCCCGGCGCAGTGTACACGGAAGTGCATTTACGCGGTACGCTTAAGTCGACGCACTGTTCGTCATGTTTAGAACTCTGAGTACGCGCATGGGCACCAAGTGCTAACTGCAAGCAACAAGCATGACAAAACTGCCCGTTTTGCTTTAGATTTTGCTAAAATATATTTACGAGGAAAGATTTCTATCGAACTGTGAACATTGTAGTATTGTAGTGAGAATAATTGTTCTTCTATACACGATATTAATAAGTTTTCACAAGGATTTTTGTTGTTGAAAGGGATTCAAACATGTTTACATGCATCCGATGCGTCCGCATATTTTTATCCCGCTCGAGCCGCCCTCGCGGGATAAAAATATGCGGACGCATCGGATGCATCGTTGTTGATTTGTGGTAACCACTCTGTAACATGTTTGAATCCCTAATTAAACGTAGCACTGCATTTTTCCCCATCCAAGTACAGACAATCATACCAGCCCCTTCTAGTTTGCCTTTAGGCTCAATCAGCACCCACAGTCCCTCTGCACGTCGCTGATAAAAGTGACAATTACTGCACTTTTATGTTATATTTAATTGATTTTTAGTTATAGTCAAAAGCTGTCAGTCATGACAGGACTGTATCAGTGATTATTTGGAAATTGTTGAAGATTTTGCCTATGAACAGATTAAGAATTTTTACCAGATTAGCACATCATTTTAGGCCTAAATCCTGTGTAATGTATAATATCTTAAACATCAAGTTATCTTCACTATCAGGTAAAACCTCTCACCATCAAACCTTCAATATTTTTTCCAGAATTGCTGACAATGAAATTACTGACCTACTGTGTAGTAGGAAGGAACCACTCAAGGTTAGTGTTATGCTGCAGTCAAATTAGGATGAGTACTGAAATGAGTGACAAGACACATTTTTTAAGCTTTCAGGTCTGAACTTTTTGAGGAAATCAAATGTTACATTTTGTCATTGTTGTGAATTTTTTCACTAGGGTAATTTTGAGTGCATATACAATCACTATTTTAAGAAAACTAAGAGCAGCACTGACATAAAAGCATATTCGTACATAAAAGATACATCAACATATTGAATGCAAGACGGTTGTAAGTGCAATAGCTGCCATTTTTCAAAATTACCATCAACCATACTATTATGCCAAGTCTTTGGTCAGTGGCTCTTGAAATGGTTCTTTGGGCTACACAGTTGCCTGAAGAACCATTTCAAGAGCTACTGACTCTAGAAAAGATCAATTAAGAGTCATCCTAATAGCCGGGAGCGGACATCCGGGAGTTCAACCAAATCTGCATGGCGACGGCATGGTAACAAAGTGCGTAATTCGATGCGCGCTGCACGCATAGTGTCATACGATGTGCAGTGAACTTAAAAACGCAATTTGCGCAGTTTGTTTACACTACGATTCGGGGATTCCCTGGGCTTCCCCTTTGTTTTCACCGCGATGTGATGTCAGCCCGCTCCCGGCTATACATGGCAGCACACAATGTGTCACATGACAGCTATTGCACTTATGATCTTCTTGAATTCAAATGACGACATGTA
The DNA here is from genome assembly GCA_023653785.1 of Ophioderma brevispina. NCBI lineage: Eukaryota > Metazoa > Echinodermata > Ophiuroidea > Amphilepidida > Ophiodermatidae > Ophioderma > Ophioderma brevispina. Next base: position 11,223 of record JAMKCH010009714.1, on the reverse strand, counting down.
GTCATCAGAAACCATTGCGAGATATAGGCAAAATAAGAATTACAAACTGAAGGTCTTTTGGCCTGTTAGGCCAAGAAAAAAAACAAGTTTTTCTCATAAGACCGCGCACATTTTGTTTTAAATTGGTTTTTGACCGCCATAATTTTTTTCAGGTTTACTCGATTTGAAATGTTTTTTGTAAAAATTTCAAGAAAAAAAATAAAAATTCGGCGCTCGAAAAATTAAAAAAGTAAGTCAAAAATGCATTAAAAAAACGTGTTTCGCATTAGCATTTTTTCTTTTAAAAAACTCATTTCGCATTGCTATTTGTTCAGATTCCTATACAAAACTTGTTTTTTTTTTGGCTTGGAACTGGAAGTACAATTTCAATTGCTTTTTATTCCCACTTCATAAAGACCCATGGAATAACGCTTTTCTTTATTAAATACTCTTTGGGTCATCTGTAGTGCTCATTCTGGTTTTATATTAATTTTTATTCTTGATGAGCACTAGTGGTCTAATGTTTTAAATATTTTTATACTTTGTACTATGTCATGTAGCAATATACTTGATGTATCTAATGATGAGCAATAAATAAGATTAAATAAAATGAAATGAATATAAAGGCATCATTTCAAAGCAGACCCGGCCCTTTTCTTACTCACGTGGTACTACACTGTGGTCTACCGCTGTCAGCGAACTAAATAGTACACACCGGGCAAGTTGTCAATGCTATAGCTGCAAGATAGGGTTCAAATGTAACTGTAATGCCCCATACAGTTACAGTGGATGCTGTAACTGTATGTGCATATTCTTCGCACTCTAATGTCAGTAACCCGGTGCTAACTTGTTTTTGTAACATTGATGTCACCTCATCTGTACACGGGTCTCTGTTTAGCGTTTTTGATCTTTTTTTTAGGAAAATTGTTTAAAAATGAAATTCGGGCATCATCAAACCCCCCCCCCACCCCAATAATCATGCACTTTTAATAAAATGCAAATTATGCCCAAAAATATCTAAAAAACAAAATTGGCCCACGAACGTACTGTTCGCGCTGAGAGCCGGTGTCACCACGTAGCTACTCTGCGACGGTAAGACAGCCACTGTTTGTACACTATCCATCTATGCGGCAAAAATACATTGAATCCTGGCTGGCGAGTTAACGTCTAGTGGGTAGGTAATTCAGGTCTACTCGGTAGTAGCTGTGCGGTAATCTACCATGAATGAAATTGGCCGTGCATGCAGTTGTTTGAGTTCGCCTTTCAGAAAGGGCCGCATCCAGAAAGGTAAAAACAACAAGTTTGCATTACATGGTAAAAGACTACTACAGTCAATCTCATTCCTCAGTATATTTTTTCAGCCTTAGCCTGCCATAACAACTTTAACACCAAAATGTTTCAGACTTGAACAAAGTCAATTTTATAAAATCTTTATTCAATTTTAAAACAATTCAGTCCAGAAGACTAATGGTCAGTCAAATGTAGATAATAAAACCCCTTTGCCGTGAAATTTGAAATATGATAGTACCAGTCACTGAATTGTCACACCCGTATCATTGGTAAGCCATAGTTATTATTAAGTTACACCAAAGTTTTTAATCCGCTTTTGTCCCCCTAATGGGTATGGCCGATTCACCTCACACTCAGCAATACTTGTGTGTGAGATTTATTGGCAGCAAAACAGGGGCGGATCCGGATTTGAAAAACGTCAAATTACCGGTGGGCTGAAAGGTCTAAACTTGTCCAAAAAAGGTCCAAAATGGGGCTGATTTTGCAAGATTTTGGCAGAATTTACCGGGGGGCGCGCGCCCCCTCCCTGGATTCCCGCCTGCAAAGATAATTGACCAGGATGTGGGTAGGTAGATCTCTTTTTCATTCTATCTGAGTAACCGACTACTAGACCCTCCTCATCAATTTCCTTATAAACCTGAATGGAGGTGACAGTTTAGCCCTGACGGACTCGCCCTGGGACAGGGAGTACTGGTTACCAAGATTCCAGTAGGAGGCCCTCAAATGAAACCTGAACTGACCTAACCTATTTTATTATGATTGTATAGTTCTAGTTTTAATCCTTCACCCGGGTAGATTCTGTGTGTGTTATAACACAATCAAGTCAGTGCCCTTTTGCGATGGCAATCCCAAATGGCTTGTGGTCATTTTGGAAGTCATCTAAAAACACTTCCTAAGACTATGCGTGTTTGGACTCTTTTGAATGCACTTATCGGCTGATGCCAAATATTGTCATGAATACTATTTTGATTTTTTTAAAGAAAAATTTAAAATGTTTGAACTAAGCTTTCGTCCCTTGGACCAAGAGGGTACCCTTGGCACTACACCACCTATTATACCCGCTGTCTGATTGGCTCATTACAAGGACACAACATAAGCTATATCCGTCTGAGTCCAAGCCAAATAGTGCTTCATATCTCTTGTAAACCATACCACCATTCCTTCAGTACCCTCTGATTTGCTGGTTGCATGATTTACCTTTGTAGTAACCAATCAAAAGATGCTTAGTTGCGAAGCTATGGCCATGGGGTGCCCCGGGGGGGGGGGGTTTTAAGGTTACAATGCAACCATGAAAAATGCTGTAAGCAAATATTGTCAATGCAAATGAGTGATTAAAGAATGTTTGCTTTTCCCCCTAACAGCATAAATCATCAGCGAAGTTCTTGCCAGCTAATGTTACTGTCGGAACTCAAGAGGGCGGTATCTTTTCTTTATGGATCACTTAAACCTGATGACCACACCTCCGTTTTTTCATACTGTCCTAATGCTCCAGCAGTGTGTGGCTTGTGCCAATGATGAACTCCCACCTTCAGTAAGTAAGAAAGTAAAAAAAGTCCATCTTACGTTTTTTTTAACTTTACACATCTTACTTACTTCTTAGTTTTTTTAAAAGATAATAGAGTCATCAAATATCCTTTGCTGTTATCAAATGCAGCAGCTATATTCCTTCTGTACCTCAGTAGGAACCAAAAACTGCATACCTGATGGCCCAAAACTGTGTACCTACAGCCGATCCACCCTCATATCCCGTCCCTCTATAGTTTTTGAGCTGCGACAATTGTATCACTTCAAGTGTAATCGGTATATAATGATACGATCACAATAGGATTTGACTCCGTGTCCAAGTAAAATTAGGACTGAGCACAAAAAAATAATGTTTGTCGTACATGTGCAACTTTTTCATGAAATTCGAAACCATGATTCATAGGCCGAGATATCGTAATATGAGTTTAAAAATTCATTTACCTTCATCTCGTCTGATTCCGATTCACTGTCACGTCCTCCGTCATCTGATTAGGATTTGATTTATGTCAATATTAACAATATTCTCCTTGCTCAGTAGGAGTCTCTATCCCAATAACACGTTTTATTACATTTTTCCAATCTATTTCGGTGACTTTTTGTAGAGCTTCCTCAAAGTTTTGGAACGATTTTAAAGTCCTTGTTAAGTTTGGCAACATAAGCTTTTATTTTTGACCAATGATTGCATATTGGGTTAAGATCCGGGATAAGGAGAAGGGACAACTCATTTCATGGCCATATGCCTTTGCCAGATCATCTATTCTGTACCTTGTTGTAATTGGCTTCTTTAGTTTGAATGAGATTGTTAGATCCTTGACATAATCTGTACATGTCTACCTAAATTTATTTGGTGTACATTTGGAACATTCAAATGCACCTGCATAATGCAAGGAAAAATATTGATGGCCGGCCCTTCTTTAAATCCCACACTGGCCTGGCAGTGATCATTATGCTACTCTCATTTAATCTAAGATGATTTTCAAAATCAATGATTTGTTGTGAAGCTTTATTATTGTCCCTCATACATCAGAGCTTATACCTCCATGCAAATGGTATTATTAACACGGTGCTCTTGCCAATTAAACTAACAAGCCAGGTTTGGTAGAGGAAGCAGTTAGTCTCATAGACATCATCTATAGGTGTTAGGTGCAAAAGATATTCATCGCTTTCATAGCAGATAGCATCAGAACGGTACATTTACATTTATGGTATTAATATTTGTTTGAAATTTGAATTATGTAGGTTCTCCAGGTAGACAAGGATGAATACTTAAACTTTTATGTGCTGGCCATCTCCAGTGAAAGATTAATAAATATTCATACTTGCTCCAACACTGAGATTTGATCAACATTTCAATTAACCCTAACGCGAACGGGAGGCATTCAAAAGCATAGAATCCTTGGTACCGGTCAGAAATTGCATCTCATGCTACGGCCGTCAACAACTATTTTATTTTTTTTTTTTTGGTCGCGAACATGACTCTCAATGCTTTTAAATGAGTCTGGGAGTCTTCCCGGGAAATGACGCGAGGCTTTTAAATGCATCTTGGGACGTCGTTCCGGAAAATGACGCGATGCTTTTCATTGCATCTCGGACAGTGTCCCCGCAAGATCGAAATTTGCGCAATGCTTTTCAATCCTTCTCGGACAATTTGCCCGAAGAAGATCGAACTTGGCGCAATTCTGTTCAGGCATCTCGGACGATTGCATGCAGAAGTCAAATTGGCGCGTGCTGTTAGAATTGGGCAGTGACCGAGAAGATCGAAATTGGCGCAATGCTGTTTCAAGAATCTCGGAAGGATTGCCGCAGCATGAGCAAAATTGGCGCGAGCTTTTCATTTGATCTGGGGACAGTTTGCCCGCCGAAGATCGAATTGGAGCACATTGCTTCTAATTGCATCTCGGCAGTCTTCCCGGAAATGAAGCGGATGCTGTCATTGCATCTCGGACATCTTCGCTGAAAATGACGCGTTGCTTTTCATTGCAGTGGGCAGTTTACCGGCTAGTATTGCAAACAAAGTTGAGCAAGTCAGATTCATAAAAACCTAGTTTGGCATAACCCAATATTTGCTTCCTTTTTAAACATGATGTGGCCATGCTTTTTACTTGCCGTGGCCCTGCCACGTTGATTTAAAAAAAAATACAAGTCCAGCCTGCCGTGGCTCTGCCACGTGTGTTGTAAAAAGCGAACAAACCCGGCCAAAAAATCGAGGGTAATCTTTGCAAAGCCTTACGGCCTATGCATAGCAATTTTTAGCAAAGAATTACCCTCAAATTTGGGCCGGTTTGTTCGCTGTTTTTTATCACAACGACGTGGCAGGGCCACGGCTCAGGCTGGAATTGTATTTTGAAAGAAATCAACGTGGCAGGGCCACGGCAGTTGTAAACTGTTATTTCTTTTTACCATGGGGGAAGAACTCCTCGTTACTCCTCGTGAGGATAAACAAAACCCCGGAATACCGCATCACCACCGATTAAAAACAAGCTTGGGCCATAAAGAACCAGGTCTTTGCAATAAAGACCTGCAAAATCCCTGCAGGCCATCAAGACGCACCCCTAAACCTACCAACTAAAAAACTAGCCCTGCGGGCCATAAAGACCCAGTCTTGCAAGAAAGACCCGTTAACTCCTACCGGCCATAAGGACCCGCGTCCTACTTTTAAAGCTAAAAACACTTAACGTGTAAGCGTTGATGCGGTATATCCTCGGCCCAACAAAGCGGCGACCCGCTGTCTAACGGGTTAGCTAGTGAGAGCTAGGTAGTATAAATAGTGCTGTCAAACGGTAGTAAACTCGTGCGATCAAACCGGTGCATCCTCATTTCCAACCGATATGTCTACAACCAAACCTTGGAGTTTCATGGGGCACCGGGTCAATGCACACAGAGCCCAATGGTCTATGTCAATAGGAGCATAATTGCATAGACCACCATACTTCTACCAGGATTGCAGAGGACAAGAAATGGGTCTCATAGCTCAAGACCCCTCCAGCAATTTCGCCCTGATCAGAACAAAATCGGTCAATCACGGTCGCCCGTAATCATCGGGTGCCCCGAAAGAACGGCGAAGCATGGTGGATCTGAGATTAGGCCAACGGGGGTTCCAAGGATCCTATTCTATGGTGTTTTCAAGGAGTTATAGGTGGTGTCCAGTAGTGATTCATAGCTCAGTCCCTCAAGGTGGATCTGAGATTGCACAAAGTGGTTCCGAAGATCCCTTTGCTCTGGTGTCAAGTGAGTGTTTTGCTTTCATCTGCATCTCCGAGCAAACGGCAAAGGGGTAGTCAGCGGAAGATTTTCTTTACCGCACTAAGGACGCTTCTCTTTGCCCGGAACTACCCGTAGATCAGTGTTAGTTGAAAACCGTTAGTGGTTAGCCCCAGTTCCCATAACGGGGACAAGGGCGATCTCCGGCGTTACAGCTATGCCTCATTTCACGGTCCCCGCAAACCCGGTCCCCTGCCATTCGTGTTTTGACACAAACAGTACTTCATTGCACAGGGTTAGTATTTAGTCATGGGTTTACAGCTTCACGCCGGGTCCGTCAATTCCTTGGTTCAGAGGAGCATTGGCTCGTGCTTGTATTTAGCCTTAGAGGGATTTTTACCACCCCTTTAGGGCCTGCATCATCGCAACCGACTCTCGACAGCCTAAGACTAGCCGGCAACGAGAGTCCGCAGGGACCGCAACGTGCCAGTTACAGCCAAGGTCCTCACTCGAGGACATCGGCCTTCCGTCACCGGTAAGCAGGCTTCCTTACGCTACATTTCACTCACGTGCTGAAACGTGGGGATTAAGCGCTGGGCTTTTTTCCCGCTTCACTCGCTGCTACTGAGGATTCCTGGTTAGTTTCTTTTTCTCCGCATTCAGCGGGTTATCACGCTCGTCTGGGTCAGTCATAAAGCATGCGAATGTTAGGTGTTGGTCTTGCAGCAAAGGGCCGCGCCGGCCACACGCCAGAGAGCTTTTTCAATCTGAAGGCATCGGAAAACATTCGGGCGGGAACCGTACATGTCACCCCGTCCCAGACTTTCCAGGCGGGTTCCTAGGGATACGGTCAGCGCTGGCGCAATTTTCGCTGGTTCTGCCACACCCGGACCGTCCAAGGCGCATCTTGGCACGGAACACAGGTTGTGGAGGGAGGTGCCGCTTCTATGGATCCTTTAAGGCTAGCATATAGTGTCCTCGCTCAGCGCCCGCTTGCACGGGCGCAGATACGGCTGCAGTGGCCATCGTATCCCGCGTCTGGTGTTACCGCATACGCGGAATTGCTCGTATTTAGCGGACCCTCCGACGAACGGGGTCCGGGCTCCCCTTGACCGCTTGCGTTCAAATACAAATGAACAATGTCATCGGTGCACGAACCAAAGCGTACCCACACACGCAAAGGAAGAACCTACCCCGTGGGTAAGCGGTAAGACCACTCGCAGGATCGACAGTGTGGACTACCAATAATTCCCTTTCCTTGCATCCAGGCAAGCGGGGCCGAGGACCTGTAAACCACGTTAGAATTAGGAAGGTTTTTTTTCACAGGTATCCCCGATATTATGTTCACCATGCACAATAGTACGCCGACAACACGGCGATAGACTCGCTCCAGTTAGGATCGGGTTGGCTGTCTAAAGGGTTTTGCCGTGAATTGGTGTCAACACAACATAACGTGTTGACTTAGGGCGTGTCAAAATTAATGCCTTGTTGTCGCAACTCGGCAGCTCACCTTGAATACGCCACCAACGCACTCAACGGGACCAGTCAGTTACATATAATAAACCTAGCCAACAAGACACAGAGGATTAACCCCTGTATATATATATATATAATATACGTCTGCGTCCCGAAACCAGGCTCCAGCCGCTTCAGGCCGGGTTTTTTACCTCTGCGCATGAATACAGTTTTGTCACAACCAAGACGTACCGAAAGCGCCTAGATCACATCCAGATTTCGCCATTCGGCACACGTCCTTTTTCGCTCTCTCCAGCGGGGAGCCGCTCCCGGTAAATCACCACTAGTGGGAAAATACAGGATTGTGCCTAACAAATTAGGGATGTCGATCTACGTTTATCGGTATAGGCCGATACCGATATTTTTGTAAAACCGATTGCCCGATACCGATCCGATACGGATATATTTTTTGAATGACGATGTGTAAGGAATTTCCATATCAAATAACCTAATAAGGTAAGGAATTCCTCTTGCGTACATTCGAATATTCAGACAGATATTTCATGAACAACAAGATATACCCATGATCAAAGTTATTATGTAATAACCACCACATTGCATGCGCTAGAAAATGAGTTTTAGAACAGTAAAGTGAGAGGTTTCTTAGTGAACTAATTTATAATGTGTTTGAACGCCAGAATGTTATAGTATTGTGCTTGAATGCCATGGCGTATACAGTCATCAAATCGATCGGTAGAAGGGGTGATTTACGATCACCGATACCGATCCGATCCGACTAAAGCGGTACCGATACCGATATACCGATAGGATCGGTACATCCCTAAACAACATGTTGGCGCAAAGTGCACTACAATATCAGCCGACAAATACTGGCAAGGGCGGATCAAACAGAACCACTTATGTTCCGTATTACGTAATTCGATATCGTGAATCGGTCACATCAGACACACCACCCTTTCATATATACGTTCTGGTCCCGAGCTAGGCTCAGCCCACCCAATACAGGCGGTTTCTACCTCTGCGCATGTTACATTTTTGTACACAACCAGTAAGCTACGAAAGTGTCCCATGATCAAACCTCCAGAGTTCGCATACGGCACTTGTCCAATTTTTAGCTTCTCCAGCGAGAGCAGCTCTCGGTAAAATCACCTACTAAGGGGGCAAACGTCCGTCTGCTAATGAAAAAAGTGTTGCACAATATACAATACCCTCTCTGACCAAAACTTGTCCAGGTTGGTTCCTGGTTAGAGATCAGGTAGGATGCACAGGTACACAGGTTTGAAGGTGTTTCGCTCGTGGCCCTGCCGGTAAGAAGTCGCTGCCATGGCCTGGCACGTGAAGAGAGTAAGTACCCATCTATCTATTGTTCTTGTCCCGAACCAGGCCCAGCCGCTACAGGCCGGATTTCCGATCGCATCATTACTTAACCGCAGCCTACCGGCGTGGGACTACAATTCAGATACGGGCTGGCACAGGACTCTCGAATGCATAAGGTATGGTGTCAGCACGCCATTCTAGATAGGTTTGCGGAACCGGCATGTGGCCGACAGTTTGTCAGCAGGATACGGGTAATCTCGCCAAATGAAGGAACTCTACCGCACAAGGCTCCGTAAAAGTACACTTTCTACCAAGCCGGGCCACGGCAGAGAATGGGGTACAAAGTAGGGAAAGAGCAGGCGAAAAAGTTTTCACGGAAGGGCAACGGCAGCGGAACTTCACGTGGCAGGCCAACGGCAGCGAAACTTCACGGCAGGGCCACGGACAGCGAACACCTTCACCAAGTAGGGCCACGGCAGCGAAACACTTAACCAAGTAGGGCCACTGCAGTGAAACTTTCTACCAAAGACGGGCCACGGGCCGAGAAACTTTGAAAAAGAAAAAAAAAAACGCTGCCCAAACCCGTCTAAGCTACACATGCAAATTCAAGATGCCAAAAAAAACTGAGGGAAAAGATGATGAATGTTTACCTGCATTTTGCCTTTTGGCATGGTTCAGGAACATCCGTTTTATGAAAATGAAGTCAACATGTAAAGGCAATTGAGGCTAAAACATTCCTCGGTCTTTTCCCCTCAATTTTGCTTCTCGATTTGCACTCTCTAAGTAGAAGGGCCCAGGCAGTGAAAAGTATAAACAAGGGCCTATAGCGGACAAAACACATGCCCTATCACGGACAAAGACAAATTGCGACTAAACATTCATGAATCGGTTCCCCTCCATTTGGCATCTCTTGTTGCATTCTCTAACGTAGGGGGCCCACTGCAGGTGAAAGTATGACAAGGCCTATAGCGAACAAACATATGCCCTAACATAGAACTAGGCAAATCGCTACTAAAAAATTCATGAATGTTTTCCCTCAATTGGTTAACACGGCTATCAGGGCTGGAAAAAATGTAAATTTCCCGGGAAGCCGAATATGATTTTCCGCCGGACACCTTCCAAAAAAATGAAATTCTGGCCTCAAAATTGATTCTAAGCCTAAGGGTCCGGGGGATCGGCATTTAGAAAAACCAGCTTCCATGAGCGATTTCGGCAATCCACGTTTTTTCTGCCCGATTAAATTGGTATTTCTGCACCAAAAAAAGCCGCTGAAAATCACGAATCTAAGTAATACGCACATGAACTAAAGGGTCTGGTAGACAACCAATCCAAGTACAGAGTGCTTATCAATCGATCATGCCACCAAAAAAGGGTCGCCTTAACTATAATTCCCTCCCATGCAGACCTCTTTAAAATGATGGGTAAATGAATTACAAATATTCCCCAAGTGTGTCAATTCATAATTGCATGGCCGACACTGCACGCCAATCAATATAGAGCTTTTGTGTTATTTCTGGTTCAGTATTTACAATTAAGCAATTAGTTCGCCCCCATGTATTAAATGGAACAAACCAAACAACTAAGTGAACAAAGCTTCCATTCATATGTTAATTGCAAGTACCAAAATAAACATGGTAATAAGTCAATTATTTTTTAAAAACTCATTTCAGAAAATGACTAACATGATTTTGACAATCTCATCGTTCATCATGTGTTTTTATGCTAAACACGTCATTTTTAGCTTGAAAAAAATGTACAAAGGTCCAGACGACGGCAAACCCCGACGGCATGGCCCCCCCCATGCGTGATATTTGACACAACACAAATGATTTTAGAACTCAGTTTAGAAGCTTGAACCGTATTGCAAATTTTGGTGATCAGAATTCATGTAAATGACGTTATTACCCATGTGGTCAATGGGCTGAAAAGTCATGAAAGTTCAGTATAGTTGAATCTTAGACTTGCTTGGGGAATTTCCCGTACCGTTTTTTAATCAGCATGTTTTTCCCGCGGTATCAGCATTCAGAATACCACAGCCGGCTGCTGTAGCCTGTACTGTACGGAGCTCAGTCGGCCACCAGATAACTACAAGACATTGGAACCCAACGCGACCCTTTCAGAATTCATTTATTTATTTATGTTTCGGACCTTAATTTTGATAAAAAAACGACTCGTACTTCAATTTTATTATCCTTTTCTTGTTATTTTCTTCTCTTTCCTCATTTTCTTTTCTTTCTCCCTCCTCATTTCCCGCGAGGATGCAGAATTTCCCGGGAAGGAGTGCTTCCCAAATTCCACTTTTCCCCCTTCGTCTATAGTGAATGATACGCTGGTCCCTGATCGGGAAAAGGTTTCTGTAAAAAAGTTTCCAAAAGTTAATTGCAAACATCTGCGTGGTATGGTTTCATTGTTTTACAGAGTTTGCTTGCATTGCTT